>JAYMFT010020149.1:0-16461 GCA_038088735.1 Panulirus argus
ATGTATGTATTGTGCATATATGTGCATGTATGTATATATGTGTGTATGTGAGTGAATGGATCTTTCTTTGTCTGTTTGGATCACAGTGATATTCCTCAGGATTAGCAGAATGCATGTATAGCATTAACGTATAAAGGCAAGGGGATTATTGTGTGTGTGTGTTCAAACTAAAAAGGTATAAGTATGCTGAGTGTAACTGGTAAATTGTATAGGAGAGTGGTGATTGAGCAGGTTGTGGCATGTTCAGAGCATCAGCTTGAGGAGAAACAATGGGGTTTCAGGAGTGCAGAGGATGTGTGGATCAGGTGTTTGCTTTAAAGAATGTTTGTGGAAAATACTTAAAGAAACAGGATTTATATGTGGCATTTATGAATCTAGAGAATGCATATGATATGGATGATGGAGAAGCTTTGGGGTAGGTCTTTGGAACACATGGTAAAGGAAGAAAGCTACTAGAGGCAGTGAAAAGTTTATAGGCGTATGGCATATGTAGGCAGTACATAGAGAAGAGAGTAGGGGATTCTAACTGAATGATGGTTTGCAATAGGGGTGTGTGATGTCACCATGGCTTTTTAATTTACTTATGGATGGGGTGTTGAGGGAGGTAAATGCATGGGGAGAGGGGTGACTATGCAGTCTATAGTGGGTGAAGGGGGCCTGGGAGGTGAGTCAGTTGTTGTTTGCTGATGACAAAGCACCATTGGCAGATGCAAGTGAGAAGCTGCAGAAGTTGGTAACTGAATTAAATTTTCTAGTGGGTGTGAAAGGAGTAAGTCAAGAGCAAACATATATAAAAACAAGGTTATTAAGTTTAGCAGGGCAGAGGGACAGGTTGCCTGGGATATGAGTTTAAATGGAGAAAATATGGAGGTGAAGTGTTTTAGATACCTGGGAGTGGAAACAGCAGTGAATAAAACCATGGGAGTGGAAGCGAGTCATGGGGTGGGTGAATTGGCAAAGGTTCTTGGAGCATTGAGGAATGTGTGGAAAGAGTAATCATTATCTGGGAAAGCAAAAAATGGGAATAATTAAATGTATAGTAGTCCCTGTGATGCTGTATGGATCTAAGGCAAAGGCTATAAATGAAAATGTGCAGAGGAGGGTGGAGCTGTTGGAAAGAAAATGTCTGAGGACAATATGTGGTGTGAGATGGTTTCATTGAGTAAATAATTGAAGGGGAAGAGAGAAACATGGTAATGGGAAGAGCATGATTGAAAGAGCTGCAGATAGTGTGCTGAAATGGTCTAGACATAAAGAGAGAATAAGTGAGGAGGGATTGGCAAAGAGGATATATATGTCAGAGGTAGGGGCAAAAGGAGAAGGGAAGAGACCAAACTGGATATGGAAAAACAGAGTGAAAAATATTTTGAAAGGTTGGGATCTGAACAGGCAGGAGGGTGAAAGGCATGCATGGGATAGAGTGAGCTGGAATGTGATGGTGTATATGGGGTGATGTGCTGTCAATGGAGTAAATTAGGGCATATGAAGTGGCCAGGGGAAACCATGGAAAGGTATATGGGGGCTGGTTGCAGATAGGGGATGTGGTTTCAGTGCATTGTAAATGACAGCAGAAAATGGATGGGTGCAAATGCAGCCTTTCTTCATCTTTTCCTGGTACTATATCGCAAATGCATGAAACAGTGGACAAATACTGAAAAAAAGTAAAAAGGAAAAGCAAGAGCCTGATCTACACATCCTATACCTCCTCTGAAACCATACTGGTCCTTCCTAGTCTGATGTTCTGTACATGTCTTCATCCTCTCAATCATCATTTTCTCACAAAAATTACCTCTGTAGTTCAACACTCACCTTTGTTCCCCTTTATAAAATGGCATTATACATGCACTCCGTCAATCTTTAGGCATTTCACTATAATCCGTACATACATTGAAAATCCTAACTAACCAGTCAACAACATAGTCACCCCCTTTCTTAAGAAATTTAACTGCAATACCATCCACTCCAGCTGCCCAGCCATATTTCATCTCACACATGGCTTTCACCACCACCTCTCTCCTAACCAAACTACTTTCCACAACTCTCACCTCATATACCTCCCCAACCCAAATACCCTACAACTGTCACCTTATTATTAAATTTGCAAAATGATCCTTCAAAAAACTCATTCCATCTCCTCCTCACCTCATCACTTTCTGTTACTACTTTCCAATTTGCCCCTTACACTGAGGTTCCTATATGGTCTCTCATTTTTCTCACACTATTTACCTCCTTCCAAAATGTCTTCTTAATTCTCCCTGAAGTTTACAGATAACACTCACTCCAATTCTCATTTGCCTTCTTTTTCATCCCCAGCACTGTCCTCTTGACATCCTGCTACTTTCTCTGGTACATTCCTAATCATTTGTACTCCTTATCTGTAAGCACCACCCATGCACCTCTCCTCTTTCACTAGCAACCTTATTTCGTCACACCACTACTCACTATCCTTTCTCACCTGACCACTTCCCACCTTCTACATGCCCCACACTTCTCACACACATTATATATAAACTTCCTGCCCCAGGACCCCTTTGTATTAAACTCTCATAACACTCACAAAGCTAGCCACATCCATAAACCATCAAGTATGACCCATGTCAAAAAAGTGCAGTGAAGTGTGTTTGTCTCAGTGGGTTTTGCAAATAACTGAATACTATGTACTCAGTGTCACCAATAGGGGAAATTAACTAGGCTATGAATCATCCTTTGATATGCTGAAACCATGATTGTAACACTGGAAATGGAAAGTGTCTACATGCAGGCTATGAATCATCCTTTGATATGCTGAAACCATGATTGTAACACTGGAAATGGGAAGTGTCTACATGCAGATGAGGAAGTGCAAATAATATAAGTGTGAGGAATGTAATTTCAAATGGGTGTACGTTTTGTACCATATGGGGAGAAAGTTTTACACTTGTGGGGCCCATCACTTGAACAGTCTTTCTCCCAACTTAAAATTATGTAACCTGTCTTAATCAACCATGTCCTAAGTCATTCTGTTCAATTCATCCACCACTCTTATACAATAAAAGAACATATTTACATCCTTTTTCACAAGTTTATTAATATCATGTTATGTCCTCTGGTTGCTCTATCCCTACACCTACATCTCTTGAGGTAATGTTTACTGTCCACATTGTCAATCTGTTTTAAAAACTTCAAGATTGTGATCAGGTCATCCTTCATTCTTCTCTCTTCCATGGTTGGTAAATTTAAAGCCTATAGCCTTTCCCTGTAACTTAGCCCTATTTATTCTGGCACCATCTTAGTTGCCCTCTGTTTCTTTTTTAGTTGAAAACGTTGTATAACAATTTCCCAATTTTTTCCATTTATTTCCATATTTCATATTTTATGTGCTATGACACCAAGGTCACAGTTGTCAAATGCTCTTGCAAAGTCTGTGTAGATCACATTAGCATTTCTTTGTTTTCCAGACTTCAACAATCCTATCATAGTGTTCAAGAAACAGAGATGCAAGATCTTACTACTTTAAAACCAAATTATCCTGAGTTATGAAGACTAGGGTGCATACCTTGGTCCTCTTCCTGCAGCCCTGACTTCAGCATGTTGAAGTGGTGCCCAGAAACATTTTACACAGAAACATCTTTCACCCTCTGTGTTAGTAGGTTGTAAACAGCAGCCATCCACGGAATTATCATTCTATTGAAGAGACTTAGTCCCCTACAATTGCTGGAAACATCCTCAGCACATTTCCTTTGAGTACAGGAAAAATAATATTTTTCACCCTCTCTTCAAGAACAAATTTCTGCTTCCATGCTAAACTGCTTATCAAATGCATCCACTCTATTACTTTCTATTGGCTTTCTCCTCCATACTTCAACATTTAAGCTGTAATCCCACCCACTCCAGGTGCCTTTCCTTCTTTCACCTCATTACTGCCTTTTATTCAGGCCCCTGCACTTCTATCATTTTCATTATATCCTCCATACCCATGCTTCACCTTCTCCCACATTCATCACTTCTTCAAAATACTCTTTCAATGTTCCTTTCACTTCCTCCTTTTGATTCAGAAACTTATGTTCCTTACTTCTCACAGTTACATTTACATTCTCTCATTCACTTCTTTCCTTTTTCACCTTCTTCCAGCACAATATCTTATTTTCCTTAAACTTTTCACTCAACTTTTTTCCAAAATCTTCATTTACTCTTTCTTCACTTTCCTACAACATTTCACTTACACATCTTATATTTTTCCCAATTCCTTTGCTGAACTTCCACTAGTACACTCCTTTCAAGAAATCTACCATGTGCCTTTTTCGTTTCCTCCACAGCATTTCTAATCTCATCTGTCCACTATGCCTTTCCTTTTTTATTCCTGTATCTCACAATTTTGTATCCAACTACTTATCCTATTACCTTTAACAATCTTTTTCTTAACACTTTAAACATCTCATTTACGCATTACTATGTCCCTACAATTAATGCACTTTCATCTACAATGTGTAACCCTACTCCCATACTCCATGCATTTTTTTTCTCATTCATCTTCTCCCTTGTCAACAACTTTACCCATCAATTCTTCCTTAAGCCTTATCTCCAATCCCTGACCCTCACCTCCATAAGAATGGCAAAATGGTCAGATTCTCCACAGATTCCTCTCATAACTCTAGCATCCAGCACAATCTTCCTCAACCTTTTATTCACAGCCACATAATAAATTTAACCCTTTTATTTTTCTTTTCCATCATTTCTCAACCACATATATCTATGGATCATCTTGTGCTGAAAAAACTGTTTGCATGGATTAAATCTCTCTCAGCACACACATCCACAAGATAACTTCCATTCTGATTTACTCCAGACACTACCCATTCACCAACCGTCTCACCAATTTCATCACATCTCACCTTCACACTCATATCACCCATTACAACCACGTCATTCAAATTTCTCAAGAAATGCTTCATTTCATCCTTACCTTGCACAGTCTTCATATTTACAGGTGCATATACACAATGCCAATGCATACTTCACAATTCCAATCTTTCCTTTCACCCATTGTATTCATGTTCAGTATCACCCTCCCATACTATTGGTGATAGCCCATTTGCATATCCTTCTCACCTTCTTCCCTATAATTTTCATTCATTCCCATCCAAACCACTCCTCCTTCCATGCCCTCCCATGACTAGCTTTCACCAATTTCATTTTCATTCCATACACCCTGCCCAAAAATATGGATTTCCCCAGTTCCCAGGATATTCAACTTATAACTTAAAATTCTCAACAAGCCCCCTACTTTCACTCTCACGAGTCATCCAATTGACATTCAGAGCCATCGCCCTCGATCACTCATCCCTTTTACTTCCCGGCATAAATGGTGGACTCCAGTGCTGCTTCTTAGCCTGTTACTGCACCTATAATTCACTCCTACACCTCAAGGTAAGTTAAATTACCATTAAAAGATTAGAATGAAGTGTAAAATTTGTTCCAAGTGAACCCAACATGCAATGTACAGGGGGACACAGAACAACTAGTCTTATTTTCGGTTTCATCAACACTAATCTGTCTGTATACAGTAAAATCTTTTTCTTGCACTGTCTCTGTCCCTCTCTCTGCTAGATAGTAGGTGGCAGGCAACCAGTGAACAGAGGTACATTACTGGTATGACTTGCCTGGATTCTGAAAGTGGTAATGACAGTTACACAGAGATAGCACTTCAGTGGCTGCTATGTGTCACACCTTTGGCCCAGGGAGCTGTCTTTTCTTTCTGTCTCACACATATCTGCCCTGCTGGCTTTTAGTCCACAAACATACACTCCCTTCAACTCATATCTAACACCTGACAACAAGTAACTCGCATGACTTGCTCTTCATATCTCTATATTTTCTGCTGTGATTGAGTTGTAATTCTATATTTTCTGATGTGAGTGCTATGTGCTTGCTTGCTTTTGGCAAAACCTCATTTAAAGTATTCATAAGCAAATGAGAACTATCTATCCCTCTCTCTCTCTCTCTCTTGCTTAGTAAATAGGTGGTAGGCCTCCACTGGGCACAGAGGTGTGTTACCAGTATGACCCACCTGGGTACTGAGAGGGGTAGTGATGGTTACACAATGAGCCAACACTGTAGTGGCTGTCAAGTATCTCTCCTCTGGCCCAGGAAGCTGTTTCTCTTTCTTGGCTGTCAAGTATCTCTCCTCTGGCCCAGGTAGCTGTTTCTCTTTCTGTCTCACCCACATATGGGTAACTGACTTTTAGTCCACAAACATGCAGTCTCTTATCTAACAAGTAACACAACAAGTAGTTCATATAACTCATTCTTCATGACCTTAGATTTTTTTGTAGTTAGCACTTCATGCTAACTCTGCTGGTTGGCAAAATTTCATCATAAGTATTATAGGTACATAAGTACTCTCCTTCTCTCTAGTTTCATACTCTTTTTCTCACTGTTCAGGAGAAGGAAAATGGTGGACTCCATCAATGAAAAATTCCTTGATGAGTCCATATTCCTTTTTATCCACTGATGACAATGCATCCTAGCTAAAGATACTTTTCAACTGCAATGTAACCATGCGTAGGTGTAGTGAAGCAACACCTATTAACTGGGATTTGAGCCTTCAAGGAAAAATCCTCAGTTGGGAACCTTTTTCTGTTCCTACTTTTAAAAAGTGATATTACAGCAGGGAAGGATTTCTAGTCCCCCACTTCTCCCTATTCATGCCCCCTCACTCACCTTTTATGACATACTGGAGATATGTAGGTGGCACTCTTTACCTATCACTAGAAATGCTAAGGGTCTGTCAAAATATAAGCTGTTAATGAAGCAAAATGCTCTACCTTGTTCCCCTTCTTGGTCTTTGTGGGAAGGTTGTTGGCACACCACAAACTATGCAACATACAGCAACATCACCTCAGCTTTCACTAGGAATATCATATCACCTATGGTCTGTTCAAAATGTGGATGTTAATTATATCTACACAACAGATGGGCACTACTAAAATTAAGCACTTCAGACAAAAGTCTTTTGCTTTTGTTTCTGTTGAAAATCATTTTTCAAACCTCACTACAATACATAAATATGTTAATCTATAATACACTTATAACCTACTAGCAGTAACATTATAAAAATATTTGGCTTTTATACAAATAAAATTGAACAAAGTAAATCTAATCCCATTGCCAAACACCATATAACTACAATGAGCCTGAAGTTGATACAAGAATTTAGAATTTAGAATATAGTAAAGATGGGAACACTTAATCCTTCCCTTGCACTGCCTTAATAATTCTACAGATCAGAATATATATTAAAGAGACAGATGAAAGAGTGAGTGAGCTAGCTACTGACTTGCAAAGAGAGACGAAGAGAACTACTAACTCTTGTGCATGCGTATATAATTGGCAGCCAGTCTGAGGACAGATGTCTTGTCAATACGCTTGTTGGCTCCGGAACCCAGGGGAACAATACCAGCCAGTTCGCTGATATAATAGTTGAGTTTGTCCCGCCGCATCTTTTCTGCCATATTCCTCATCTCCCTTGAAGAGCTGCAAAAAATACAAAATGTCCATGTCTAGAAAGTTGTTCTCAGCATTGGTTGAGTGTAATTGGTAAAAACTATTGTGTATTATAGAAGGACTTTTGTTATATTCATGCAGCTTGTTTTTATCCCTGTATGTTTGAGGTTACTCTGTTAATGAAAGTCACCTCAAACAAGGCTATATCATCATTAATTGATGGAACAGATTACAGTTTTGTCAAAGAACTTCTTGCTTCAAAAAAGGCTACTTTTTTCCTGCTAATGAGTGCAGTACAGCCTTGGAACTGCAGGAGCCACTGGAAAAAGGATAGTTGGGTAGCATCTAGATCCTATTAGAATGAGGTGCAATGGTAATCAAAATATTCATTCTATTTATAATCACCTTAGGACCACTTTCCAAGAAAAATGTTCCGATGTTACTAAGGAGCTCTTTCCACTGGCTCCTGCAGCCCAAGGGTGTGCTACTTCCAGTGGGAGGGAAATGTGAACTCCTTCATAATGAGCAGACTTTTCACTTGCGGTGTATCCTCAAGAATGTAACAATTTGAAGTTTTATTTGTGAAAAGGCAAGGAAACAAACAGATTGCTGGTTACAGTGTGGAGCAATGCTGCTTCATTCTCAAAACAAGCCAACATCACCTTACTAATGTTGTGCATATAACATTTATCAATATAGTATATAAAGTATCAACACATAAAGTACCAAAGTCCCAAACATGTTCAAATATATTATACTAAATATACACAAATATATTATACTTCTACCCCAAAAAAGAGATTCCTGATGTGTCCAGACATCAAACACCTGGTTCAATTGAGATTTCTGGGGAACTTCCGGTGTCACTATGCGAGGACATATCTGCCAAAACTTGTTTATTTTTATCAGCTTATTTATCAAGTACATTTTTAATCTCTTTGGTATCAGTTCTATTGGTAACTGCAACCCCATCAATGTAAGCTTCACAATTCATGCCACATATCTTAAAATAAGCTTCGGCCTTTCTACTCTCAGAGATATCATAATAGGCTTTTAGTAAAATGATCAATATGCCAGTCTTCAATAATTTAAAATTCTTACAATCCATGTTCTAGCACCACAAACTTTCTCAACTTCTTTAACAACCATCTCACTCAACCACTAATAATCTTCTTAAGCGTTGCTAACATTTACTTTAAAAGTCTCTTTCTGGATTTTTTATCTTGATACAATTTTTGTTTTTGTTTTTCATGGCGTGTTTGTAATTTCTAAGCTTAATCTGGTTTTAACAAACTGAGTTGTGTCCTCAGATGCATTTATAACATTAACTGTGAAAGTGAGCAACCAAATGCATTGTGTGGGGTATATCGGGTATATCTATAACTCAGCTAACTTGTGATTCAGTAATCTGTTATGGGTTCCTTTGAGCAACTGCTTTGTTTATGTTTCTCTGAGGGGTAGATCTATAACGCAGCCACCCTGTGATTCAATGATTTGCCATGGCTTCCTTTAAGCTCCTGCATGGTTAATGATTCTTTCAAAATTCTTACTGATCTCTGCAGCTTCATTTGATACTAGGTAGTATGGTGGCACTAAGATGTGTGCTTTATACCATTTATTTTAGTAGATATATTAAATTCTGTTATCTGAAAAGGAAGGCCATGATCAGAAACCAGAATTTTAGGGATTTCATGTTTAGGAAATATTAAGTTGAGCTCATCGATAATACTAGATGCATTAGTGCTATATACATGTTCATCATTAATTCACTTAGAATGAGTATCCACTAAACTAAATGTTTATCTTTGCACAGAATTCTAGGTGAACTCTCTGAAATGGTTGATTAGGCTATCCCTAAGGTTTCAATGGAGTAGCAGATGACAGATTTGTCACATTTTGGTATATAAAAGGTCTTTACACCAAAAATTCTTATTTGTTTATCCATCTTTGGCAACATATAAAGGTTGGTCAGTGGCAGGGGTGTGTAATATCATCATGGTTGTTCAATTTGTTTATGGATGGGATGGTGAGGGAGGTAAATGCGAGTCTTGGAGAGGAGGGTGAGTATGCAGTCTGTGGGGGATGAGAGGGCCTGGAAAGTAAGTCAGTTCTTGTTTGCTGATGATACAGTACTGGTGGCAGTTTTGAGTGAGAAACTGCAGAAGTTGGTGACTGAATTTGGAAGAGTGTGGAGTGTGTGAAAGGAGAATATTGAGGGTGAATGTGAATAAAAGCAAGATTATTAGGTTCAGCAGGGTTGAGGGACAGGTTAGTTAGGGTGTGAGCTTGAATGGAGAAAAAAAGGAGGAGGCAAAGTGTTTTAGATACCTGGGAGTGGACATGGCAGTGAATGGAACCACAAAACTATGGCATTTGAATGTGGCCTTTCTTCATCTGTTCCTGGTGCTATCTCACTCTTGCAGAAAATGGTGATCAGGTGTGAAAAATATATACATACAGTAATTCCTCGATTTAACCAAATAATAGGGGAGGGAGTGTCCATTAATACTGAAAGTCCACTAAATTGAATGTAACCATATTTTGATACAATACACAATATATATATTCCACAACAAGCTGGTGATCCTGCCCTCCAGACCAACTAGCCTGCATCCCTCTTACTGCCTTATGTCTTTGAAGTTTACCTGAAGTAGTTCGCCAGGGTATCTAACCCCACAGATCAAGCTTGGCCAAGATGCAGGGTTGGGTCTGGTCAACCAAGCTACCAACTTGGATGAGAAGTGTTAAAGAAAAACCTTTTAATCAGTCAAAAGTATCCTGTAGCACATTAGCAAAACTGAAGTTGCAGTCCTATATAGACCCCACAGCCTGGCTGGTCTGGTACGCTCTGTAGGTTCTTGTCCAATTCACTCTTGAACTCCTCTACCATGCATCCCATACTGTTTCTGATAGCAGATGGCATCATGTTAAAGAGTCTTGGGCCCCACATGTTTAAAGTGCTCTCTCCTTTTGTGCATTTTGTGGGTTTCAGATTTATTCTAGAGTCATCTAGAAAGAATGATATGAAACTGGCTTGTCAGTGTCAGATACATGAATAAGGAACAGGAGGGATTTTGTAGGCACAAGAGATGGTCTGGTTTACATGTTATGATCTATTTGTTAAAAAGTTGTATAACCATCTACTTTTTTCCAGTTATTCCTACCTTATGCATTTTATGTGCTTTGATACCATGGTCACTTGTGCTATCATACCATGGTAACATGTGCTGTGACACATGGTCACATTTATCAAATGTTTTTGCAGTGTGTGTATATCACATCAGCATTCTGTTTGTTATCCAGTGCCTTAAAATGTTACTCCAGTAGTGAAACAACTGTATGAGGTGAAATCTTCCTGCACTGAAACTATTGTTGTCCTGGATTGCATTGACCGGTCAGCTCCAAAAAACTCTGTCATTTTGCCTCTGAAGACTCTCTCCTAAGGAGAATTGGAAAATGTGTGATGCCAGTGATATCTGTTGATAATTTCTTGAGACTGCTTTGCTTCCACCTCTGTGGAGTGGGGCGATGTGAGTCAGTTTCAAACTTTCGAGGACGATGGCAGAATTAAGACTTTTCTCCTACAGGATATATAGTACTCACGCAAGAGGTGTTTTGCATTTCTTTATGAAGACTGCACTCCAGGACTCTGGTCCTAGGACAGAGTTCATAGGCATGTTATCAATGGCAACCTTGAAAGCCTGTGGTGAGATCCTGTAGGTGTAACACAGAGGGATTATTGTTTAGGAAGAAGTTTTTGGGTTGTTTATTCTTAAAGTGGTTTTTGGTTCACTGAATACCATTTAGGAAGAAGTTTGTCGGGTCGTATATCCTTAATGTGGTTTTCGGTTCACTGAATACCAACTCATATTGCTTTAAAAATCTATATCTATATCTCTGATCCCCTTCCCAACTGGTACTCCCTCAAGGGGGTGGTCACAGCAATAGTCTCCTTAACTAGTGAACTCCAGTGCTGCTTCTTAGCCTTTAGCGCCTCACCCTTAACAGGCCACTGGCAGAGGGCAACTCCAGAGCAGTGCTTCCAGAGGCTCCTACCTAATGTTCCTACAGACAACCTCTACCTATTATAATCCACAACAATATCAACCTCAACATCAAAGTCTCACCTACACAACATGATTGAAGACCTAATCTCTCTTATATTACACTACACACAGACCTCACAAACACTTTCTACATTAGTTCAGCTGACCACAACCCCACTCCCGCAAAGTGTTAATGATTACACACATAACAAAGTATTCAACACTATTGCCAGACACAGCCTTAAATAAAAAATACATGTCACTAGCCTTTACAATCAGTATACACACAGATTCCTATAGCTTATTTCCTTTTGGATAACAATTTGACTTAGGCCTTCTTTCACCATATACTATCCCCATTACTTTATATTTAATTAAACTTTCACCAAATCCTATCCTAATTAAAGTTAATAAGACTTTCACCATATCCTATCCTCATTAGTTTATATTCATTTAGACTGAACTTCAAGAATTCATTAGATCAACTTTGGAGTTTGCCTACGTTCCCCTAAAAGCTGATGAAATAAACATTTTTCTCTACTTGAATCATGACCTTGGCATCATCATCCACAACCATGTTCAACCAATGGCCAAGACACAGTGCTGCGGCACACCACTGGTGACCTCAGCCATGGGACAAAACAGTGCTGTGGCACATAACTGGTCACCCCTATCATGGGTCAAGAAACAGTGCTGTGGCACACCACTGGTGACCCCTGCCATGGGCCAAGACACAGTGTAGTTGCTTACCACTGGTAACCCTAGTCATGGGCCAAGGCACAGTGCTGTGGCACACCACTGGTAACCCCTGCCATGGGCCAAGACACAGTGCTGTGGCACACCACTGGTGACCCTTACCATGAGCCAAGACGCAGTGCTGTGGCACATCATTGATAACCTCAGACAAGAACCGAGACACAGTGCTGTGGCACCCCACTTGTGACCCCTGCTACAGGCCAAGACAGAGTGCTTTGGCACACAATTTGTGACCCCAGCCCTCCATTAAGGTAATCTTTCTAGGATGGAGACTATCCCTTATTCCTACCTGAAGATTTAGCAGTTTAGTCCATCTTTAATAAAATGCAGTTTCAAAATCTTTCTGACAGTGCAGGAATACATAGTATACCCAACCATCTCTGTGATGTAACAGAGCTCAACCTGTCACCTTATGATGTGTGATGGAATTCAAACTGTCTCACAGGTCTAGGAGGTACATAATACATAAAAAAAACACCTTCCCTGAATCTATATTGCCTCCAAGTTATGTAGTTTCTCAATTGGAAGTACTGTAGTCTATTTGCTTTCTTGCTATGTTTCCCGTTTTTTATGGAGCGCACTTGTTAAGGAAACTGGGCTGAAGTTCAGCAAAATTTGCATATCATCTTCCTTAAATACACGCATGACCATGACATTTGCCACATTCAAATCTTTTGTACTTAGCCTTGAATTTCTAAGTGACTTGTTGAACCATATTTCAAGTGTTCCAGAAGGTGCCTCTGCTCATGTGGGGAGTTTTCAAAAGGATCTTGTGCCTTCTGAGATTCTGGTCGTTCTCATAGCTTCGTTATGTCATCCAGCCAGTTAGTTCAGTTCAGTTTCAATACTTTATTCCTTGATAGCCTACCATCCATATACCTCCCATTTTGCCAATGATGGGCCAATAGCCTCCTCCATTGTCAAGGCTTTATTTCTTACCTTATTTTGCAACTCCAATATTTCCTCATCATCCACAAGAGGTCTTCCTTATTTAACCAATAACTTGCTCTTGATGAACTCAACAAAAGTTTGGAATTGTCTTCTGCCTTGTCAATAATACTTTCTATGCCTTCCCTCCCATTCTTGCAGTAATATTGTCTTATTTTCTCGCATCTTTCTCATAAGCTGGTGTCATCCATATCTCTTTCATAGTGTATCTCAAGTTCGTTCACTTTTTGACATACATCACTGAACCATCT
This sequence comes from Panulirus argus, assembly GCA_038088735.1. Lineage (NCBI taxonomy): Eukaryota > Metazoa > Arthropoda > Malacostraca > Decapoda > Palinuridae > Panulirus > Panulirus argus. The sequence continues at coordinate 13,484 of JAYMFT010020149.1, forward strand.
TTTCTGATCTTTCTCCTCTGTTAGCATGTAATGGTACTCACGTTTTGACTCCTTCATTATAGCTGTCACAGAACCTTCTAATAGAACTAGCCTGTACTCCAAAACTCAAAAGAACTTCATCAGCTCAATGTAGATGCTGTAATCATTTCTAATCTCTGCTCCAGTCCTTCGTTTGATCCCCCTCTTCTCTCCTCCTCAACCAAACAGTTAAGATTAAGAAATACATGATCGCTTTTTCCAAATAGTTGATCATGTTTGATATATTCTATTTCCACGCTTTTCTGTATGACAAGACTTGCTGAGATGGTGTATCATATGTTCTATGGCATGCTGATGTAAGCATGTTTCCTATATACTATATATTGCAGGAACTTGTGTTTCCATAACACATTAACCCCACAACAACATTTTTCCTATCTATCTCTCCCTGTAACTGAAGTCCCCCCACTATAAGGACTTTAACACCTTGAGGAAGGAGTTATGTGCCACTTCCTTCACTGTCGTGCCTGTGCCTTAGTTGTTGAGGAAGGAGTTATATGCCACTTCCTTCACTATCATAACTGTGCCTTAGTTGTTATTAATATTCATTTGTTCCAGATCACTATATTTCTTTGGAGAGTTAACCTAACAGCATCAGTATACACTTCCTTCCTATCATAAATTCACCAATTATATACAATTTGAAGGTGCCATCCATCAATATTTTCTGGAACTTAATGGTATTCCTTGTTAAGTAGGTCAATCTCTTCCACATCCTCTCCGTCTTTTCTGTCCATCCTTGCTATCGTGTAACCCTCTGGGCACATTAGGCCGGACTGTAGCCCTTTTGTGAGTTCTGTCTTGACTGTTCCAACAATGTCAGTAGGGTCATCTCTCATAATTTGGTTTTTGAACTCTGCTTCCTTTCCACTTACCACTAGTCTGTCTAAGTTTGTATTCACAATCCTGAATTAAACCCACGGCATGTGTTACAAGTCAATCCTGGCCTCCCTGAGGCAAGACAGTTCCTCTCGCTTTTGTATCATAAATTTTGTCTAGTTCCCATCACTCTCTCCTTCTCTTCTTTTGTCACTCCTAACAAATATTCCTCAGAACTCTTCTTGGCAAGTTTATTGGCCTGCTTAAGTACCATCTGGCTCAAGCCTCCTTGTGGACAGTAATACTCAGCAGACGTTCTTTTATGTTTTGCCTGAATTTACAGTCTTCTAACGTCTTTTATTTTCAAGTTATACATTTTGAAAGTCCATAGTTGTGGTATCACCCAAGAGAGAGATGGGTACATTGTAAGTTCTTGGTCTTCCAGAGAGAATTTCTGGGTGTTAATTAAAAAGCTAGACCTGCAGCAGAAATAAGGGGTGAGCTTGTCCACAGGATAGAAGACCACCTTACTGGTAGGGCACAAAGAACAAAGGTAAGAGGTACAACCTGGAGGTGGGCTGTGGCTACAAGTGGCATGTCACAAGGCTCGATCTTAAGCCCACTTTTATTCTCGGTTTATATATATATATAAGTAACCTGCAAGAGGGACTGGAATCTTTTTTAAACATGTTTGCAGATGATGCCAAGATCATGAGAGAAATAAAGGATGATGATTGGATCAGTCTACAAGGAGACTTGGACAAACTCCAAAGCTGATCAGATAAATGGACAATGGCTTTCAATCCAAGGAAGTGCAATGTGGTGAGAATGGGAGAGTGTGAAAGATGCCCTTGATGTGATTATTAGGTTAGAGTAAATGAATGAACAGAATCTGCATGTGAAAGAGTTGTGTGCCTACTTCATCACTTGAGCTACAAAGAGAATTGTGAAAGAGGCAAACTGTCTGCTGTTAAACACAAGAATAGTATCCAAATATATGGACATGTTCATAACATCATTCATTACATAATATGACTAAAACTGGTTTATGTCCAAAAAGCCTGGTCACTGTAACCTATCAAAGCACAAGGGTCTGATTGACAGAGTACAGAGAAGAGCAACTAAGATGGTACCTGAATTAGAAGGACTGAGCTAAAATGAGAGGCTGAGGGCCACAGTGTTGCCCACAATGGAGGACAGGAGAGAGAGTGGGTGGGGGGAACCTTATAACAGCTGGTTGGTACTGAGTGCTAGAAATTCTTCGAGAGATGCAGCACCACAGTAACCTGAGACCATACCCAAAAGCTGGATCAAAATCTTGTTAGAAAAGATGTTAAGAAGTAGTGATTCAATGTTAGTGTGGTTCATGGTGGGAATAACCTAACTAATGAGGCAGTGGATGCTGGTACTTTACAGACGTTTAAGAGGCTTCTTTATGGCACACAAAGTTTAGGAGACAGGGCTCCTATAACCGTAGATCTCTCTCCCTTTACAGTAAAAATAAGTAATTAAAAAACAGTAACATTAAAAGCAGAATAAAAGACAGCTGCATAAGGACCAGCATAAACAGCTGTATGAAAGGCAGAATAAGCAGCACCCGAAGATGGACGAGAAATAGCACAAACAGCAGCATAATAAAACAAAAATAAGCAGCAGCATCAGTAGCATAAGCAGCAGCATAAGCAGCATAAAAAGGGGAATAAGAGCACCAGCAACCAGAGGGGGTAGCCTTCTACCTGAGCCGCGTGGGGTAAATTGCCTCGGTGATTAAGTGCTTGTTGTCCTATAATGAAGGAGACTGACCAATGTGAATAGCCGATGATTGGCTGGCAGCAGGGGGGCACCAGCCTTACCTGAAATAACCCAGCTGGAGGAGGAGGAGGCTTTAGAGGAACGGCTGCTTACTCCCCAGGCAACATGACAGGGGGAGAGGAGGGAACCAAACTTACTCCCCAGGCAGCATGACAGGGGGAGGGGAGAGAACCAAACTTACACCTCAGGCAACATGACAGAGGGAGGGAAGGGAACCAAACATACACCTCAGGCAACATGACAAGGGGAGGGGAAGGAACCAAACTTACACCCCAGGCAACATGACAAGGGGAGGGAAGGGAACCAAA
>JAYMFT010020160.1:0-16461 GCA_038088735.1 Panulirus argus
AAAAAGAGTGTGGTTGAGAGAGCAGAAGAGGGTGTGTTGAAATGGTTTGGACATATGGAACGAATGAGTGAGGAAAGCTTGACAAAGAAGATATATGTTTCAGAAGTGGAGGGAACAAGTGGGAGACCAAATTGGAGGTGGAAGGATTGAGTGAAAGGGATTTTGAACGGTCGGGGCCTGAACATGCAGGAGGGTGACAGGCGTGCCCAAAATAGAGTGAAATGGAACGATGTGGTATACTGGGGTCGACGTGCTGTCAATGGACTGAACCAGGGAATGTGAAGTGTCTGGGGTAAACCACGGAAAGGTCTGTGGGGCCTGGATGTGGGAAGGGTGCTGTGGTTTCAGTGCATTACACATGACAACTAGAGACTGAGTGTGAGCAAATGTAGCCGTTTCGTCTGTCTCCTGGCGCTACCTCACCAGCCCAGCAAGGGGGAGGGGGTGATGCTATCTCCCGTGGGGTGGGGCAGGGCAGCATCAGGAGTGGATGGGGGCAAGCAAGTGTGAATATGTACATGTGTATGTGAATGTATGTATATATGTATATGTTGGTATGTATATATATGTACTGTGCATATATGTGCATATATATGTATATATGTATATATGTGTGTATGTGGGGGATGGGTCTTTCTTCGTCTGTTTCCTGACACTACCTCGCTGACGCGGGAAACGCCGATCAAGTATAATAAAATAAATGAATAATAATAATAAAACAATAATAATAATAATAATAATAACAATAATAAATAACAATAATAATAATAATATTAATAATAATAATAATAATAATAATAATAATGATAATAATTACACATGACAGCTAGAGACTGAGTGTGAGCGAATGTGGCAGTTTCGTCTGTTTCCTGGCGCTACCTTGTTGGCACGGGGGGTGGCGATGCTATTTCCGGTGGGGAGGGGTGGCATCAGGAATGGATGGGGGCAAGCAAGCGTGAATATGTACATGTGTGTATGTGTATATGCATGTATATATGTATATATTGGTAAGCATATGTATGTACTGTGCATATATGTGCATGTATGTATATATGTGTGTGTGTGGGGGAATGGGTCTTTCTTCGTCTGTTTCCTGGCGCTACCTCACTGACGTGGGAAACAGCAATCAAGTACAATAAATAAATATTAATAATCCCTAGGAATAAGGGAGAAAAATACTTCCCACATATTCTCTGTGTGTCATACAAGGCGACTAAAAGGGGTTGGAAGTTGGGGACTGGAACCCTCCCCTTCAGTTTTTACTTTTCCAAAAGAATGAACATAGAAGTGTGCCATGCGAGGATTTTCCCTCTAAGGCTCAGTCCCCTGTTCTTGACACTTCCTCGCTAATGCGGGAAATGGCGAATATGGATAAAAAAAAAAAAAATAATAATAATATTAATAATAAAGCATCCAGTGAAAGATGATCCATCAGAATTAAAATCACACTAATCTCTGTATTAAGAACCTAAAGGTACTGTTAGCTGGCCTGAATCATCAGAGATGATGTACGTACGGGGCAAGTGTCATCTTAACATGCATGTATCAGGTCCAGATCATTTGAACTGAAACCTTGTCCAACCCTTGGTGGGGTAGGACACTTGTTAATGGTGCTCTTGAGCTACCTACATGTCAACATCTCGACCTAAACTCTCTCTTTCCCACCACCTCCCCTAGCTTGACAATTGGATTACACCCAACTGGACTGACCATCTTCACACAAGAGAGTCTACCTTTATTATATCTGACTGAGAAAGATATATGCATATTAGAAACCTTTACTAGTGAACTAGCAAACAAGTAACTCAATGAGAATCTCTTGAGAAGCCTATATTGGAGTTGCAAGCATCTCAGTGTAAACAACATGACATTGACATATTCTTCAGGACTCGAACTGTTGAAATTGTGACCCAACAACTCAATAACAATTTTCTCAAGGGTGAGAGAGGAGATAGCATGGTGTGAGCATCATGCACTGACAGATACTACACCAACACTATACCACTAAGACTAACCTCCAATGACCAATGTCTGCCACCATAAGTCACCACAATCACCTTGTACCAAACAGTGCTCATTCAGATACAAGTATTGTCCTACACCTTCTACTGTGACTACCACAAAGAATCCATGAACAAGTGCACAGTTAAATAAGCAATTACCTCAGTTTTCCCACCATGAATATGTTATCTACTGTATTACTCTGACAACTTAATGTTCACCATAAATACATAATATATGTCTACACAGTATTACTGCAGTTCAACGAATGTGTAACTTTACTTCCTTTAATCTTTACCATTACATTCATAATGTATAACAAAACAATACTACTGCAATTCAATCATTATGCAACTTTACATCACGTAATGTTCAACAAATCATCACTAACTGTATAATACGTAGCTCACAAAATTTAATCTCAAACTTCCTGTACTATGGTGACAGACTTCACCCTTGTGCTAATCCAAAGCAAAGATGTATACAGCCCCACTGTGATCTTAAGCTCTCTTGTGATTAATCAACTAGTAACTATTTATGACCACAAATATGTAATTCCTCAACTGTATACTTTTAGCCGAATGGCTGCCTAAATTCAACAAACCATTCTTTATCTATTTATCATTATTTATGTAAAATGTTTGTCTCATCTACACTGGTTTGCATGCCATGTCTAAAACAGATATGTGTACTACAGTACATCTCAGTCCTTTGGAAGGAAGATTATAGCAAGTCTAAATTCTTCAGATTAATGAAAGTATCACTTCAGCACTAAATTGACTGATATATGTAAAATAATTCTCTAACTAAAAAATTTTTATGTACTAAGGCTGGTTTCTCTATACCAGGAGTCCCTAAACTTTAGTCCATGGGACAGATCCAGTCCACCAAAGACTTTCATGCACCTCACAGATGTGGCAAGGTATAACTGAAGCAATTACCAAAAATAAATGTCACTCTTAGAAGCAAATTATAAGATTTGGAAAAAGGGCAGTTGTGCATTTCTCTTTCATTTAAAAACTAAATAATGCTTTTTCTGTTGGAGGGAGCGAGAGTGGGATATTCTGCTCTCTCTATTGTATAGAGGCTTTGAAATTATGGCCCGTAAGCCAAATCCACCTTACTAAAGATTTTATATGTGATCCTCATCATGGAAAGTTTGGGGACCCATGATCTATACTTCTTATATACAAAAGGTTTGACTGATGTACGTATCAAGTATGGATGATGTAGACTGGTATACATATTAATTCTGAATCATCTTGAATAATATACATAAGAGGTCTTCAACATTTAGTCTGATAAATGTACTAAGTCTAGACAATATAAAGTAATACACATACCATGTCTGCATCATCCAGGCTCACATCACATACCAGGTCTGGATTTTCTCAGCTGTTTGTATTATTTGAGTTAATCAACGTATCAAGTATGAATCATCTATGTTGATTCAAACACCAGGTCTCAATGACCTGAGTTGATGCATATACAAGATTTGAATCATCTGAGTTGATGATGGCAATAGGTCTGACACACCCTGAATATTATATGTGCCAGGTCTGAATCATTTAGGGTGATGTATGCACCAGGCATAAATCATCTTGGTTGTTGCATGTACCAAATTCAAGTTAATATGTATATCTGATTCAACTGGGTTGATACATATTTCAGTTCAGAATCTACTGAGTTGATACATATATATCTTATTCAATTAGCAAGGGCACACCAGGAACAGATGAAGAAATGGCCTCATTTGCTCACATACACTCTCTACCTGTTATGAATAATGCACTGTAACCAGAGCTTCCTACCTACACCCAGGTCTCCCCCCCCCAAATAAAAAAGCACTTCATAAGACTTGGTTCAGCCCAAAGACAGCACATCGTCCTCTGTCAACTGCATCACTCCAATTTGTTCTATCTCTTGCACAATCACATCTTGTATGTTCAGGCTCAGAGGCTTCAAAATATCTTTAAAGTTCATCCTTCTACCTCCTCCTTGGTTTTCCCCTTTTCCTTACTCATTCCACTTCTGACATGTGTATATCCCCTTGTAGTCACCCTTTCCTTACTCATCCTCTACTTATGTCCAAACTATTTCAGTACATCCTCTTCAGCTTTCTCATACATAATCCTCTTACTACCACACCTCTCTCTTCCCCAATCATTTCTTATTAGATTAACCCTCCTCACAAGACATATTGTCCTCACACTTTTCCAGCACATTCACTCTGTCATTTATATTTCTACATGAGCACCATCATCATCATCATCATCATCATCATCATAATAATAATAATAATAATAATAATAATAATGATGATAATAAAAATAATAATTATCCCTGGGGATAGGGGAGAAAGAATACTTCCCACATATTCCCTACATGTCATAAAAGGTCACTAAAAGGGGAGGGAGCGGGGAGCTGGATATCCTCCCTTTCCTGTTTTCACTTTTCCAAAAGAAGGAACAGAAAATGGGGCCAAGTGAGCATTTTTTCCTGAAAGGCTCAGTCCTCTATTCTCAATTCTACCTCGCTAATGCGGGAAATAGCGAATATGTATGGAAAAAAAATAATAATAATAATACATTAATGGATTCAACCTGCTTGTGGTCAGACCATGAGTGAAAAGTCACCTCGAGTGGAGTTGTATTATTGGATCAATGGGGTAAATCTTCCTTTAACAGATTGTACCACAGCCTTGAAACTACAGGAACCCCTATGAAAAGGATCCTGAGGGTTGTATGAAAATATTAATAGTAATAATTTTTAGTAATTAAGGATTCAGTGCATTATACATGAAAACTAGGGAAAGGATAAGTTAAATGAGGCCATATTCTATCTGCTGCTGATGATACGTTGCTATATTTGAAGCAACTGCCTATAAACAATGATAAAACAAACAAACAAAATACAAACAAAATAATGAACCACATGTTCGCTTTACAGAACAAATGTGAGAAACACTTAGAAGAAACAGATGGTTTTGTATGAGGCATCTGTGGATCTGGAAAAAGCATATGACACAGTGGACAGAGATGCCTTGTGGAAGGTCTTACAAACATAAGGTGTAGAAGGAAAGTTACTAGAAGCAGTGAGTTATATACAATAAAGTAGAAATATATATCAATCAATCATTCCCAAAAGAGGTTCCGACACAAATTATAATTCACCAAAATAATCATAAAGTCATAGGGAGGACTACTATATCTTTACATCTAAATGACGTGTAAAATAAATCATATCATCCTTGTGCTGTCAAGTTGAAACTTCATCCATGACCCATTGCATACTGGACTTCAATTGCTCAACATCTTACCTTTTAGTCTTCAATTTCAAGTTCATGTTTCAAATATATAAATCAGAGTCAAGTTTCCATGTGTGGCTACAGTAGTTGCAATGAGAGATTAATACTTTTGCTTGTCTTAGAAAATTATTACCAAATCATTACACCACGATTTCCGTCCCTAAAGAATACTGGATTTGTAAATACACTACTTCTATGAATAATGAGGTGTCCCATTTGGTTATGACTCACAGGATCTGGGAAAGCATTGTTTGAAAAGATTTTCTGAAGATATGGAAGGTCAGTGTGCTAAGAATTAATACTAGCTATTCTCACTCAACAGCTTAGGTTAATCCTATCTAATCTGACAGGTGTCTGGTACAAGAAATCAATGAGTACAGGTTCTAGTGGTTTTATCATCTGAGCAAATGGATGAAGCACATCCTTCAACTAAATGAATATTTGCTTGTGTGGAGACTTTCTTCACAGATCTATCAATAACTGAAGCTATGCTCTAACCCTCTAAAATAGGAGGGACAGTCACTAAAGCAAGAAGTGGGAAAGCAAGAAGCAGATTGTGGCAGCTAGGAGTGCTGCTGAAGGTTAACAATGATGCTGTATGTAGTGGTGCCTGTAACTCTATGCATGGGTACAATTTCTAATTACTGGAAAGAGGGCCTCGTCATTCCAACCTGGATAGCTGAAGGAGAATGACAAAACTGCAGTAACTCACACAGTATAGTACTGCTTAGTGTTCTGGGAAAGTCCTTTTTTATTGAGTGATTGCAAGACATGAGGATTCTAACTTTTGACACAGCATTCTAGGCACTCTGGATTATCACACAAAAAATCAAAGACTGACAAAACAATTACATGTTTCCTTGTAATGGGCTGTCATGCATTTCAACATAAGCTGCTTGCCATAAATTCTTTTATCACAAAAAGACATCTAATTTGTGCATCTGAGGAATCCTACAATTCTGTGGGATCAATTAAAGATTATTATTGACCTTACATCTACCTTATGCTGAGCAAATGAATACTCAGCTATGAGAGCTGTGGGGGAATATAAAATTTCTTGCCAGAAACCTCTAAGATGAGCCATGCCTAAATCCTTACTGCACCACTTTTCTTTAAATCCTTCCTATGTATTTTCAGTCAGTCAATGAAGTGTTACTGCTGCAATGATTTGTGCTGAGTCTAAGGAGATGGCAGACCTGCTCTTGAGGTACTGAACGAGGAAATGAAGCACCTTGGGACTATAGTCTTTTGAGCTGTAACAAAATCCAGACATCTCAAGGCCTGCTGGATAAAGGGGCCAGAGTTTGTCTGTGGCAAGGGAACTAGGTCCTTTATATTGCAGCACTTCCACATGGAAATGCTGTGAATGGCAACAACAGATGTAACATTGATGTTACATATGCTTAATTCTGGCAGAGGAAATATATTTGGCCGAGCTGGTTTCAAGCAGAACCAAGACTTGTGTTTTTACCACACTACAGATGTCAAATTTTACATTTATATTCATGCTATGAAAGTACATCTTTAAACCAAGCTCTTACAGCCATACAAGTGATTTACCAATACAAACATGTATGTCCACATGTGAATTCTGACTAGTCAGCTAATTCATACCACCTCTAAAATCAGCTTATAAGTCCAGGATGTGTTACAGCATGAGATGAAAAGAAACAGAAAATCTAATGTGAAAACTGAAAAATGTAACAAGTAGCCCTGCCTTTAAACAAGGTCTACAATCTGAAAAACATAATCATGCTGATATACACAAAAAATAATAAAAAGAATTATATGAGACCAGCATAACATATGAAAAAGCAAAGGCTAAGAAATGCTGGTGAAATCAGTAACACAGCTATTCACTCATATGGTGGACATATCACTACTGAACCCAGCTCACTCACTTGAGCCAACACACGCTTGTTATTAACAGATTCTACACACTCATAGTGGTTGACCAAAACCTCTCACTAAAATACAAAATTCACTGAGAGAGGTATGTGGGTTCATGTCACTAATAAGCATTACTTGCACCAGCCATCACACACACCTGTCAACAACACAATTCTCACAACAGGTGGTGGACACACACTTGCTACTAACACATTACTCACACCAGGTGGCAAGCACTCACCTGCTTCTAACACATATATTTCAAACCAGTTGGTGGACAAACCCCTGTTATTGACACACATTACTCACATCAGGTGGTGGACACACACCTGTCACTAATACACACTATTTACATCAGGTGGTGGACACATACCTGTCACTATACACACTTCTCACACCAGGTGGTGAAGACACATATGTCACTGACACACACTATTCACACCATGTGGTGATGACATGCCTCTCACTAATACACACTATTCACATTTACAGGTGGACACACACCTGTCACTAATACAAAACACTAACACCAGGTGGTGTACATACACCTGTCACTGATACTACTCACACCGGGTGGTGGACACACATCTGTCACTGACACACAATACTTACACCAGGTGGTGGAAACACACCAGTCACCAATACACTAATCATACTAGGTGGTAGACACCTTTCACCAACACACTACTATCACCAGGTGATGGACACACACCTGTCCCTAACACACTTTTCACACTAGGTGTTGGACACAGGCCTGTCACTAATGCACACTAATCACACCATGAGATAAACACACATCAGTAATAAGCACCACTCACACCACATGACAGAAACACAACTGTTACCATAACACACAACATATATAAGGTAGCGGAGAGACACTAATCAATATCATGCAAAACTCGCACCTAAGCTGTGGACATACAGCAATCAGCAATGCACTAGCCTCAGTCCTAATAATAGAAAAAAGTGTCATAGTGGTAAGACTTTGGATATGATGGCAAATTTTTTCTCTAGGCTGAATCAAAAGTAAAAGTATTCAGCCATGTGAGCTCAAGCTCTGGTTACTAGTGACAGAAAAAAGTGTCATAATGGTAAGACTTTGGATGTGATGGCAACTTTTTTGTTTCGGCTGAATCAAAAGTAAAAGTATTCAACCACAGCAGCTCAAGCTTTGGTCACCACAAAAACCACAAAAATTCATATGTTTAAATGAGGCAACTTAAAGGTCTTCGAATAAGCATTGCAAGAGTTGTCATCAAAGTTTTCTTTCACTTTATCTACCTGTCTATCTATGAATTATCATTACTCAATTCTCAATTCCATAAGTTGAATCAGATGCAAAGAAAATCATTCACATCATTCACACACATCCTCAACCTACACCCACTATGTTAGAGCAAAACAAGAACTTCCACTTTTCAATATCGAGCCAATTCTTGGTGTTTTTTTAATATGTCTAACATAATTCTGCAAGTGGCATTTGGATGGAATCTGGTAAGTCTGCATAATCATCCATGTTCATTCAACTGCCAGACTAGTGGAAGGATAGAGACTGAGGAGGGAGAAACCCAGTCACTATTAATCTTTTATAGGGATGCTATGCATCCCCCTGCATACACCCATGTTTTCTGTAAATTTTCCCTTCCCTAGTTTCATTATGTTAAATATACGCAGAATAAATCACTGTAACATTAAAAAAGCAATAAAAGCTAACTTGGTAAGGAAACATAAACAGTGTTGGTGTTGTGATTAGTGTTACTGACCATGAGTCAGCCCAGGCAAGACCAGGGTAGGACCCACATAGGTCTAAATCCTGGGTATGGCAGGTGTTCATCCTCCTCTCTGGGTTGCTCGATAAATGGGTACCTGGCTTAGGCTGGGTTGTGTGTGTATGCATACATATATATAGGGATAAAGATAGGTTACATATAAAAAAAAAGGTTCAGAGCCAGGGAAACAGGAGTGTAAAACTCTCTTCTCATAACACACAAATAGTAAAAAAAAATGTGTGTAGCTATAATGGGGCTATACCAACCAGCGATAGAGGGCAGTGATGGAAGTATAGCAGTTGTTCACAGTCACATAACTCACTCCATACAAGCTCTCCTCACATCAGATGCCATATAAAAGCAATATCTTGTCATGAAAGAAAAAACTCAAGCAGAACACATAACAAAATGCTTGTTCCCGAACCAGTAAGTGGAAAGATTTAGGGAAACGACCTAAACAGTGTCCTAAGTATCTGAGTGCATGAGTTTAGCTTTCAAGGAATAGTTTCATAACACCTTAATCTATGCAACTTATGAAGCTTTGTGACAAGTGTATGTTTGAGTGCAAGCCAAACATTATCAAAAAGGATAAGACCTGTTGATCAAGTAAATATATATGAAAATAATTTGTTTTTGCATCTAAAGTCTGCAAAGCATCCTTAGCTTTTATGAAACAACAAAGAATTCTAAATTTTCTGAAATAGAAGAACATGGCTGCATTTAATTGGAAAAGATATAATGACAAAAAAAAATAGAAAAAAATTAACGAAGGTATATCTATCATAAAAACTCTGTTCCCATCAAGATAAGTTATATCTATCATAAAAACTCTGTTCCCATCAAGATGGGGTGGAACAAGTAAATACAGGCATACTGCTTTTGTAGGAATTGATGTGTAGAACCAGAGTTCCTAACCCCATAAGCTATCAAAGGACAAGAGTGACCAGTTCTCCTAGGGTAAACTTGCTATCTTTTACCGTAATTCATAAATACTTAAAACCCCTATACTCATATTCAGGATCTGCAGCATGCAATCTGGGAAAGGATAATAAAGATATGATCCAATCCAGTCTCCAGACTACCTGATTTAGTTCTGTTAATATCCTGAAAGTCTCCATTTGGACTTCAGAATTTAGAACAGGCAGAAATTTTCAGGAAATGCTTTGAATTTGGTTTACGAAGAATTGACATAAAATGTAGATATCTATAATCATAAATATTTTTGGATATGATGATGTATGGATAGTCCTGCTCAAGATGCAGTAATTGTCTTACAGGATTTATTTTTGTTTGCCCATCTTTAGGGATGACAAGTTTCGATCTCCTGCATTTTCCCTGGGATTTGGAGTCCTTATAACAGACACACAAGCTTATCTTTGTGACTTGTGCATTACCAGTAACCTTTCTATAACCTATATGGCATTAACAACTCCATCTCTGCTACTGCCCTCCCTACTCTATCATTAATGCAAGAATCTACATTCTTGAATAGACTATAAAATAAAAAATATGTATGTTGTTAGTGACAGCCTTTCTATACGACTATTTCTAACTATTCTCAGTTTTCGAACCATAATCATTCGCAGAATGCATGATATGCTCAAAAAAATCACAGCAAAACTTGTGTCAAAATTACTAACATTCGTCTTTCATTACCAGAATTATCAGGGATACATTACTTCATGCTTATGCCTGCCTGCAGCTTTGTTTGTAAAAAGAAAACTAGCATACACCATCTATATTAAATGTATGTTTCACTTATAAAAAAAAAGTTCATCACATCCCAGATAATCAAGGTACGAAAACGCAACATGGATATACAGAGCAACACTTCATGATCTGATGTCTATGCTAAACATCACCATGAAATAAACACCCATCAAAGTCCCTTCGCATATCACAAAACATATTTGGCATTATACAATCATTTCTAAAATGGATGGACTGATCCATTCTACATACAATACTACTTAACAAATTATCACCACCTTAGCCACAAAATTACTAATATTTCTCCTTACTGTAGTTGTTCTACCTTAAGTAAGCCTTCTAAAGAAAAGCACAAACCACATGACCCCTAATCTTTCTGCTTACTGTTACAATCATTAAGTTTGGAAAACTTTCATATGAAAACCAAAATATCTATGAAAAGTCAATAAATATAAAATACAGTTCAAGTTTACTATGAAATGTTCCCTAAAAGGTTAAAACAAAACAGAAATCTAACACAAAGCTGAACCAATAGTGTAGTATCAAAGGAAACAATTGAGTTTGTCATTACCCATATATTTTCTTCTGTTTAGTTTAACTTCTATTGTGGCCACTAACCCAACATTGCAAGACACTTCAGGGGTTATTCACACATTCCCCATCAAGAAGCAACTCCATTTCATCTGTACACGTGCTAACTCTTGGCCTGGTAACAAAGCGACGACGGGCCTGAGAGAGCAGTGCGTGTTTTCGTTGGGCTAACATCTGCTCTCTCTCTTGGGGAGATTTGCTAAAACGCCCACCTGCACCACACAATCCAATATCATAACCACTCCTGGAGAAAATCAAAAGAGAAACTGTGTGATATTTATACATGACAACAGAAATTCATATCAAGAGAGGGAGTGGAGCCTTGTGGGGAAAAAAAAAAAAAAAAAAAAGGGGGGGGGGAGGGGGGACATCAATAGAGTAAAACAGAAGTTATATCAAGAGAGGCCCCTGAAAGTATTCATGAAACATTAAAAATTTCAAAATCTATCACCTACATGATGCAAAAATGTAAATCTTACATATATTATTCTTAATGCCATCGCCACTAACATGGAGCAGATCAATACAGCCATATACCTTTAGTGTAAAGTTGCCTTGCATCTACCATATAACTATCATCAATAATCATGTCAAATCATAAAAAAGCTTTGTGAAAGGTGTTACAAATATATGGCATAGGAACAAGGCTATCAGAAGCAGTGTCTGTCCAAGTAAGCAGAGAGGAGGATGAGTGATTCCATGTGATAGTGAGTCTGCAGAAGGGGTGTGTAATGTCACCATCGCTGTTTAATTTCTTTATGAAAGGGATGGTAGAGGTACATGCTGGAGTCTTGGAGAGAGGGGCAGGTATGCAACCTGTTGTAAGCTGATGACCCAATACTGGTGGCAAATTCAAGTGAGAAATTGCAGAAGCTGGTTCAGAGCTTGGGAGTGCATGAAAGGAGAAAGCTTAGAGCAAATATGAATAAAAGCAAGGTTATTATGTTTAGTAGTGCAAAGAGGCAGGTCAGTTAGGGTGTGAGTCTAAATGGATAAAACTTAGAGGAAGTGAAGTGTTTTAGTACTTGGGAGTGGACATGGTAGTGAATGGAACAATGGAAGCTGAGGTGAGCCATAGGGTGGGTGAGGGGTTGAAGGTTCTAGGAGCATTAAGGAGTGTGTGGAAAAAAAGGCTACTATATGAGAGGGCAAAAATGGTTATGTCTGAAGGTATAGTAGTCCAACCAATGTAGTATGGATGCAGGGCACAGGCTACAGATGAGACTGTATGGAAGCACGTAAATATGTTGGAAATGAAATGTCTGATGACAATATGTAGTGTAAGGTGGGTCAATCAAGTAAGTAATTATAGTCTAAGAGAGGGGAGAGGTAATGAGAAGAGGTGATTGAGAGAACTGAAGTGGGTGTGCTGAAATGGTTTGGACATACGGAGAAAACGAGTAAAGAAAGGCTGACTAACAGGATATATATGTTGGAAGATGTAGAAAGGACAAGAAGGGAAAGACCAAATTGGAGATACAAGGATGGAGTGAATAAGATTTTGAGTGCTCAGGGCCTGAACATGCAAGGGGGTAAAGAGCATGCACAGGATAGAATGCACTGGAGTGATGTGGTATACGGGGGGAGATGGCATGCTATAAACAGACTGAACCAGGGCATTTGAAGTAGCCAGGGGACCTGGTTGTGGATTGGGGACTGTGATTTCAGTTTATTACATATGACAGACAGCTTGTGAATGGATGTGCACAAATGAAGCCTTTTCTCCATCTGTTCCTGATGCTTCCTCACTAACAAAGGAAACTGAACAAATATGAAAGAAAAGAAAAAAATTACTGGAAGTTTACTTATGTTGATGTACAATTTTCTTTTTCACATTTTTTCCTTGGAAGGTGCTTAATGAATCTTCCTTTAAACCATCAAAAGGGTTACAAATGATAATGATCCGCCCTTTCCACATGCAATTATCTACATCTACTAAAACCTTTTGCTCACAGTCACAGCAGAGCAACAAGAAAAGAATTTTCCACTAACATTTAGGCTACTGATCACCTCCATACTTTAAAGTGTGAAAGACCCAGTAAAGAAATTAAAAATTTGTATTGCATAATTCTGCATGATGGTTTAACTTTCACAAAAGTGAAGCATAGGTAAACATGAAAAAGTGCAAGTTTCGAAAGAGCCCTTCAAGCATTTAAGAAACCACATGCTTGCTGGGAGTTAAAACACAATTCTACACCAAAATGAGGTGCATCCATGATGAGTTACCCCACCATTTGACTATCACAAGGGATAAGAAGCTGGCAGATTCTGTTCACAGGATTTCAACAACCACATAACCCACCCAGGCCTGATATCACAACAAAGAGGTGATGTAGGACCAAACAACCCTACCCCTACATTCATTATGTGACTACTAGTAACTCTGCCTCAGACTTGAGCTTCAGATCTGAAGTTGTTTAGAATCAAGCAATTATTTTTGACAAGGATAGAGTGAAAGGACAAGAGGGGAAAATATACATAGATTCTCACTCGTCCTTGCCTGAGAAATGTTTCTTACTCTTCTGAACCTAAATATGTCATATATCTCCAGAGCCTTTTGAGCATCAGAGAGCATAACCACATGATGAAAGGGAACTTAAGCAAACATAAGGAAAACGAGAAAAAAGGTAATACCCTTAATACAAATCAACCCCTACAGTGGACCATCTTCTGATGGCAGTACACTCAAATACACACAAGGTAGGTTAACAACCTAGTTATAACAATAGTACTGTCATACATTAAATGTCAGATACCAATTATGCTAATTTCAACTAACAAGAAATTCCTCAAGAAAGCCACAGTAGAAAACAAAACTCTTACAGCACAAGTTCTGGTAGACAGCCCTGGTTTATTATAAAGAGGGAAACTAAATTCCTGATCAAGCAAGGAATATACCTTGCTGATAAAGCATAAAGGAACACAGGAAAAAATTTCATATATCATTTCCTGAAAAACCAAGAAAATCTTTTAAGTCATGACTGGACATAAAGGACAGTGTTTCTTGAGTGAAATTTTTCCAAGACTGTAATAAAACTTTATGAATCCTCAATATAACAGTCTCACTTTTAAGTGAGAAACTCAGGGTTTGAATTAATTTTACCCTAATAATATGATCCTCAAATCTAAATTCTTAAGCCTAAACAACAGATGAACTTCAAGAACTTTTCTTTCTGATCCTAAAGCTAAAGAAACAGATTTTCATGAGATCTTTCAATGAAATATTAATAGTCCATAAAAAGTTGGGAAAGAGGCCGAAATGAAGGTGTTACAGATTTCCCTAATAAAAAAGAATCTCAATTCATCCTATATCAGACTAAAATCAATGTCAAGTGCTATGGCCAAAGGCTCATGTAAAGCAGTCTCATATGAAGCATTAGTGTTATTGGCTTTACTGTCACAAGGAAGTGGAAGAGTGGGCGAAACGACATACTTTGAGGTGGTTTGGGCATGTGCAAAGAATGCAAGAAGGGGTCGGTGTGAGAGGAAGACCACCTGTGACATGGGGGAAATAAGGTGCAAGAGCACTGGAAGGAAAGAAATGGAGGAAGAATTCATGGAATGGTAAATGCAAGGGAAGAATGTAAAGTCAGGGATAAGTAGAGACTCTTCTGCTGTGGCTATCCACTTGATGTGAGTTCCCAGAGAGAACAGGCATCAGAGATAAAGATAACTAGATAGAAGGCTGGGGAAAATTTCTAAACCTACTGATTCATTAACAACAGATTCTTCAGAATATCGTAATAAAGCCAAATGATACTGCTAACCTACATGGTAATGTCTGTTGAGGGGTAAATACCATGTAAAAGACCATCGGTTATGCTTCTTCAAGTGTTTTTCTAAACACCTTCTTGAAAAAAAATCCAAATATGATGACTCCAAAACCCAATTATTGATACTGGATTCTCCTCAGTGGTGATGACTCAGCGAGTCTGAGAAATCTTGCACAAGGGAACTGGTACAAAGTCAAGATCCTCTTGCACCAAGGTTGTTTTACCAACTTTGTGACTACTAAAGTCATCAGACCCATAAACTATTAAATCTAAGAATCACCTTGAAGATCTTTATTAAAGAAAAAGGATAATCTGAGCCAAATATTGCAAATCAAGATTTGTTTTTATAGTTGTTACAGTTACTGTTGTTCCTGATGATGATGTTGCTGTAGTTGTGCCTGTTGTTCTGTTGTTGTTATTGTTTTTGGTGGAGTCATTAGATAACTTTAAAGGGGTGATGAGTGAAAGGTTATGGCACTGACTCCCTAAAGCCTCTAATAAGAAATCAGAGAAGATATGTGAAGGGTGGTGAACACTAGTCTCTATGACTGACTTAATTGAGGATTCACTTCTAATAACAAGATAATCAAAAGCAGTTGACCCTTACAACATTCAAACATAGGGTGTCTGCCTAAAGGATCTCTTCACAAAGGAAGAATACCTGAGTAAGCTGATTTACTAATGCAGCTAATATAAAAATGTGATGCTTCTCCTCCAAAAGGGGAAGAGAACGATATAAACTTTCATTTATTACTGCACAGATGTGGTGCTGTACATCAAAAACTAGAACTCTTGACCCAGCTGAAAAACATTCTGAGAAGGAAACAGTCATGGAATCATTAAGCCTTCCCCCATTTACCTGCCACTAACTTTGGCCCCTATATCCATATTTCTACTTCTATGTGACCCTCTGGAGATTGGCAGCCCCATCCACAGCTCATCTCTTCAAACTATTAATAGATTGACAAAGCTTCACAAGCCAAGGGTATCTACAAATATTCATGGTTGTACCACCATACATATTTTTTTTCTATTTATTTATTTTATTATACTTGATCGCTGTTTCCCGCATCAGTGAGGTAGTGCCAGGAAACAGACAAAGAGAGACTCAACCACACACATACACACATATATACATACATGCACATATATGCACAGTACATATATATACAAATCATATTCACACTTGCTTGCTCCCATCCACTCCTGATGCCACCCCGCCCCACGGGAATTAGCATTGCCACCCCCTACACCGGCGAGGTAGCACCAGGAGACAGATGAAACGGCAACATTCGCTCACATTCAGTCTCTAGCTGTCATGTGTAATGCACTGAAACCACAGTGAGTCATAGGGTAGGGGAGGGGGCGAGGGTTCTGGGAGCGATGAAAAATGTGTGGAAAGAGAGAACATTATCTT
>JAYMFT010020171.1:0-16460 GCA_038088735.1 Panulirus argus
CTCTCTCTCTCTCTCTCTCTCTCTCTCTCTCTCTCTCTCTCTCTCTCTCTCTCTCTCTCTCTCTCTTTTCCCCATCCTCCCCACTCATCACAGTGTCAATCTATACTTAGCCTGAGTGTGCGAGTTGGCATCCGCCGCCTCTCTCCAGACAACACGGTGTTCCGAGGCAGGTCATGGTAGTGCTGATCAAGCCTATGGCCTTCTACCTCCCTCCGCCCCCAAGGGAGTCTCCCCTCCTTCCCCCAGTCTTCAGTAACTCACGTTTTGATCTTTGAACTTGTAATCTAGTAAAAGCTGCTGCCTTTTTTGAAAATTTTTCATTAAGCATTCTTACAGCTATGAATCTTTTTACGTACTTCTTTGAGGGTCCCCATTTGTTGGATATGAAGACGTGTTTGCTACTATCTTCTCTACTTTTTTACCACTTGCTTCCCCCAGCCTCCCCCTGCCTCCTCCAGCTCCCACACCCCAGAGGAAGGGCTGACCCCCAGCGCTTGAGGTGACTCGTGTGGAGGAAGTTGCTTCATATAACTTTTTTTTTTCATTGTTTTCGATTTACTTTTGTCTGGGAGTCTTTCGTCAACAGGACGGCCAGGCAAAGCTCGTCTGTTGTTGATGGATCGTCCTAGATCCTTCAGGGAGGGTGTGGGATCTAAGACTGAGGTGTCAGAGGCTACTGAGGGCTGTCATGGTGTCCTCAGCTTGGATTTGGCCCGAGTTGTGAAGAAACTCCGAGATCGACGTGAATTATGTTGTACCCAGGGTATTGCGACATGACCCACCAACGAAGCTTCCTTGGTCACTGTGCCGGTCACCATCTTCCGTCAGCCTCCGTCAGCGTTCTATTCCCGTGACTGTGTAATCCCTCGAGCTCGAGAATGGCACTAGTCTTCTGTCTGTGAGTGTCTGCTATTCCTGTGTCCTTCTCCTGTAGGACTGACGTGTATCTCATCTCTGACGTGTGACCTACTGATGACACGCTCCTTACTCTCGCTCCTTCTCTTTAGAAATCACGGGACTCCTGATACTGTCGGCCCCGCCCGACCCACAACTCGAGCCTTACTTAACTAACAGTTTCTTGTTTACCATTTCTTTTGCTTAAAGGGTTGGTGGAGCCACCGCTCGGGTGCAGGTTGGCTGCCTCTTGCGTCCTCCAAATCCTGAATTTACCCAGGTGTATGTCTCCTTCTGTGTCTCTTTCAGTTTCTTCCATTATTTGCTCTCAGCTTTACTTTGACCCTGTCTATGCCTCGATCGAGTGTTCCACTCATTTTGGAAACCCTTCGGCGGTCCAGGTTGTGTTGTGCCCTCGGACGCACCTCGTGGATCCAGGCTCTATTCCAGGTGCCCTGAACCATGAAGGCGGTGTTTCTCGACATCGCCCGCTTGAAAAGAAAACGTCATCTGCCAGAGTCTAGACCAAAGAGCGAAATTAGCGTAAATTGGACGTGCGTCGTTGACAGCGAATTTAATTATTTGTTCCCCACGAGCGCCTTCAGTTCCGTTGCTGCTTTCGATATATCCTGCTGGAATTCTAGGATTTTGTGGGGCCATTACGGTGTCTCGTGTGGATGGGCGGTTGGTGTTGTCGCCTTGACCCGAGCGGCAACACTTAAGCACCTTACTTGCCGCCGCTCAGGGACGGCTATTGTGCGTTGCCCTCCACGCTGAGCCATCAGGGAGGCCGTGGAGGTCATCGTTGCGTAGCTAGGGAGGTGGGCGAGAGGCCGTAGAGGTAGAGATCACCAAGTCCTGAGGGGTTAGAATGCCAGCTGTAGGTCATGGGAACCACACTAGAGGTTCTTAGGTTAGGTCATCTGACCTCTTTAAGTATGAAGAGTGTGCACCGTGGACGGAGAGCGGGTGCTGAGAGTAGCTCGTGGGATCCAGGGAGGTGAGGGTGTTGTGCTTGAATGATTGTGGGTAAACACTTCCCACTGGTGTTGAACACACACACACACACACACACTGATGCGTAACCAGACGACCATGAATAAGAAGGCAGTATAGTGCGGGTGAGATGACTCCTGACCTGGTGATCGGAAGGTGCTTGAGCCTTTTCCCTCCTCCCCACCATAACCACGACCGTCACCACCTACCGCCTACTTAAAACATCTACCACCTCTCCCCCTACCCCAGCCGCACGGACCACCTCCCCCCCCCCCTCCTCTCCAGGAGGCCACCTTCACGGTGGGGATGCCACCCTCCCTCTCCCTCCGTAAAGAAGGATGTAAACTCATGTATCTGAGGGCCGAGGCTCCGGGGCGGCGTTGCCACTACTGCCGGTCTGACCCTCACGTTCCTGAGGGGCGCCCCCCCCCCCACTTGAGGTCACGAGGAGGAACTCTTTCATCGCTACGCCAGATGACGTGGAATTTAAAAGAAAAATAAAAGGAGGACACGAGAAGGGACAGCGAAGTTTTTCTGTGTCAGAAATGTGCACACAAGACCCCTGAGGAGGTCCGGCCGCAAGGGGCATGATGATGGTGTTAGGGCACCGTTACCAGCTGCAGGAGGGAGTGACTGGGCTTATACTAGTCACCGCCCGGGGCCTCTGGCGCTGACGGACGGTGGTGGTCAGGCTGGTGAGGCCCCTAGAGACAACAGCGGCCGAGCGTCATGAGGGGTTTCCCCCACGGCGGCAGCGCCCCTGCAGGAGGGAGGCCGGAGGGGGGAGACAGCTGGTGGAGTAGGAGCGGAGCCTACAGTTTGTGGCAGTGAGCGCGTCACAGGGAGAGAGAGAGAGGGAAGGAGTGGGGTAGATGGTGGAGGATTGCATCACATCGGGTCACTCCGGGAGGGCTGCGTCTGGTTAGTGAAGGTGGTAGCTGCTTCCTGCGAACGGTAGGGGTTAGAGGCATGACTGACTGTTCCGAAGAGGCTGGGGTGAGTTTGATGCAGTTTGAGAGAAGGGTGGGTTTTGGTTTTGAGCCTCCCGTAATACATGTTGGTGCTGGGTGGAGGGAGGCCGCAGCTGGAGGTAGAGAGGTACCATGTGGATGCTGGGTGAAGAGTCTCCATGAGGATGTGAATGCATGACGGGGTTACCAGAAGCGCGTCATGGGAGTGCCGGTTGGAGGAGCTGCATCATGCTGAGGGAGAGGGAATCTCATAGGAGGGAGGTGGGATGTAGTGCAGGGGGGGGGGGTGCTAGAGTGAAGTTTAGGAGGGGGAGGTTGCAAAGAGAGGTGCAAGATGGAGAGGAGGGGGGGTTGGAAGGGGGGAGTGGGGGGGAAGTGCTTGCAGTAGACCTTGACACACATACCTGCTGCTGCAGCCGGCCCTGTCGGCCACGCATCGCTGAGCCGCCAGCCAGACCACTCACACCGCACCAGTCTCAGCCCTGACGCCCCTTTGTTGTGTTACTTACACCTCACTCAGTCACCTGGCCCTCGAAGGCATTTCCCAGCTTTTTCAGTCACCTGGCTCTCTGTGGCATCTTCTAGCTCTCTCACTTATCAGTTCCTCTCAGTCATCCGGCCCTCTCAGTCGTCTCGTTGCTTTCTCAGTCATTCCATGGCTCTCAGTCGTCTCCATCTTCCTCAGTCATCTCCTGGCCCTCTCTGTTGTCTCTAGGTCTCCTATTGACTCAGTCATTCCCTCAAAGTTCCCAATCACCTTTCCATCTACTCATTCGCTCCCGCTCATTCAGTCATCCCCTCCACATGGTTTCAGTCATCCCGTTCAGTTGTCAGTCACCTCTTCGCTGTCCGAGTCCCTCAGTCATGTCTAGCATTGAACCCACTCACTCCTTACTCCAGTCCCTTTAGGTTGTCCCCTTTAGTGTTCCCGAATGTTCGTTGTTTCAGTCAGCCCCAGTAGAAGTCTCCCAGTTCACTGATTTATCTCCAGGTTCCTCAGTCATCCTCAGCTCTCTCAGCCTTCCCTCAGTCTACTCAGCTGTCCTACATCTCCCGATTAGATGTACTGAATCCTCACAGGCGTCCTTCAACAGTACATTTTTTTTTCCACAATCATTTCCACCTCCCTCAGTTGGCACCCCACTCCTCTTAACTGTCTTTCTGCTCCCACAGTTGTTTCTCGTGGCTGTTTGACATTCCTCAGCACCATCAGTTGTTTTGTGTCACCCTGATCATTTGTTAATCCCCTCAGCCTTCTCCTACCCTTCTCCGTCGTCTTGCATCTCTCTCATTTATTTAACTCGAGCATAGATAAGTCAGTGTGACAACACAACATGGGACGATTCAGTATAATACCCTAACAGGAGAAGGTCCAGTGTGACACCTTAACGAGTTACGAGCCAACACGACACCATAACAGAGGACATGGTGCCAGTATGACATCATAAGGGGGTGCGGGCTGATATGACACCATATCAGGGGACGGGTCAATATGACACCGCAGCGGGGGACGGGCCAGTATTTGAGGCACACCCTCCGCCAGGGCCCGGATGGGGGACCTTGGGGCCGGATGGGGACCTCTGGGACTCATATTGGTAACCAGACGACGGATGAGCCGGCGAATCCTTTCACTGAAACGCCCTTCACCCCTTTCGTGCGACGTTGGCTGGCGCTCTCGCGAGGAAATTATATCATCTGGTTCATTGGTCGGAGCGAGGGTCGCCTGGTTGGATGGTTGGCTGGCTGCGGTGATAGACGCTGGGTTGGTTGGTCGAGTGGTTAGCTGTGGTGAGGGGTGATGACCACATTTTGTGGCAATTCACGTAGCGTGTTATAATGCTCTGCAAGGAAGAGGTGTCAAAAGAGAACATGACATACACTAACTAATTCCAGAACAAGAGAGTGAACATTCGAAAGCGCGAGTCCCAAGTCTCCTGAATGACGTGCCACCCCAGGAGCGTGTGGATTATGCTCATACAGTCACGTGCGTGCGAGATATACAGCGTGTCTACAGAGTCTGCAGGATGTTGTGCTACAACCCAACACGACGGAGGCAAAAACTGTCTTGGCCTCTCCCGCGCTCCACTCTCACCCCTCCTGTTTGTTCTCCCCTCCCGTCTTTATCCTCCCCTCTCCCCCGTCATGTTACAACACTACCTCCTCTATCTGTTCCTCCACCCCTTCCTTCATCCATCCTTCCTTCATCCCTCCTCCTCCTTCTTCTTCTTCTCCTCCTCCCTTTCATCACACTGTCTTCCTTTACATCTCTCTTCTGCTCCTCTACCTCCTTAGCCATCATCATCATCACCATCATCATCTTTTCTCCTCACTAACCCTCCTTCTTTTACTCTTCCATCTCCCACACTAGTTTAATCTCGTAAGCCTACACCGTTTTCTTCTCCTGTTCCTTTCCCCACAGTCTTTTCACGTACACTCCTCTTCCTCCGGTCATCACCGTGCACAAAGTGATTGCCACAAGGTATTGGCGAGAGTTGAGCTGTAACAGTATAGGCAGAGATGGTTCACCGACCACACATCACCTTTTCCACCAACTGATGTTTATGTAGTGTTCCCCCCGTCACCATCTTACCCTCCTCTTTGTCCACCAGAGGTCCACTCCCTCCGCTATTCCTCCCCTTCCCTCCGTCCACCAGGGCCCCCTTTCCTATCCCCCAAATTACTACTAACCTTGCCTCCTGCTCGTCTAGCAGTCGCCCCCTCCTTCCCTCCCCCTCGTCCAGCAGGGGTCATCATCTCTGGCCTCACGTGGTGTGGTGCTGAGAGCAGGGGGAAGGGAGGGGTAGGAGGAAGGGGTGGAGGGGAAGGAGGCGAGAGAGTGAGAGACTTTCACTGGGTGGCGTGGCTGCCGCAGACTGCTGGGAGGGGGGGGGAGGTTCTGTATGGCGAGCATCCCGCCCCACTCCACACTGCCGCCCAATGTCAAGCACCCACACCGTAGTTTCACGTCAGCGACACCTCTGTTGTGTCGGTGTGCGAGGGGCTGTCTGAGCACCTTCAATATCGCCAGTGTTTATTACCAGAATTGTCCATCGTTTCTTTTTTTGTCTGTCTTGTCGCCCACAATGATCATTTTCGTAATCATCGTAATGATATTGATAATGATAGTAATCGTCATTCCTGGACTGAGGTATTGCTCACGATTACATAGCGTGACCCGCTAATGTTGGAGGAATAATTAGCAGTAGATTGTGTACACTGATACTGGTGCGGGCCCAGCCAGGCACAGTCGCCACGCACTCCCTCCACCCTCCACGCGTGACACAGCCAACTGTCTCTCCTTCCCAGCAGGATCTTAGGCATGTTTTGTTTATAGGTGTCTGTCTCCTTGTCTGTCTGTCTGTCCAAATGTTTGTAGTTTTTCCTTTATTGTTCTAGTGTGTCCACATCCAAGGATACACGCTCCGGGCATGGTGCAGGTGACCAGATCAACGCTTGGAAGGTCCAAAGATCATGTTCGACTCTGTCGAATGCCTTAAGGTTTCTTCCTCTGGCTGGGCGGCCGCCACAGGGGTCAGATTGCTTGAAATATAAAAAAGCCATGTCCCCCCCCTCCCCCTCCTCCTCCCACCACCCCAACGTCATTTTTTCCTCTGCCTAGTCACCTTAGGTCCTTAACCGAGTTCAAGACATTTTATTTTATCACTCAAGCATTTTTTCCCTCCGCTCCTGCAGGATAATTTAGCGTTTGCTTCATTTTCTTCAAGCATAAACACTTTTCCCCTTTTTCTTCAAGGCGGGAGAATGGCTAATAGGTTAGTAATTTTCCCCGTGTCTTCCTGATTTTATCTGAGACGTTGACTATAATGAAGGAAGCACCAGACGCAGGGGAAAAACCAGTCGTGACATGGGCTCTGCGTTGCTGAAGGCGGAGCCACCCCGGTCGTCCCTCAGACTTGGACAGCCGTGTGACTGTCTACATTCGAAGTAGATCTGTTGGCTAAAGAGAATGCGGCAAGTATTTCTGACGTCAAGATACAACGCCGTCACCACGAGCAGTCTTACGGGCCAGGAGTTCGAGTTCCCCTTCTGCCACGAGTTGAAGCGAGTTCGACGTTGGCCTGCCTCCTGCCGATAGTGTCGTAGTTTTTGCAAGATGTGTGGAAGACATCATGAGTCCTTGAACTACAGTTGATCTCATTGTCTTTTGTCATTTTCGAGCCTTTGTCTTAATGTACTGTTGTGAGTAGCTGAAGTCCAGATGCTGCTTTTGAGATGGATACCAGTGATGTTTATACGGGCCGCCCGGGTATCGTAGTAGGTGCGTGGCTAGGGAGTGGGGTAGCTACCCCATGTTACCCTCCCTAACTACACTACATTGATCAGGGGGCGAGGATGCCGAGTATGAGCTGCACATGATGGAAGTGTTAGTGGATGGGAAGTATGAGGATGGGGAGAAACATGGAAGGAAGGGCATAAGAGACGTGTGATGAATGTGATGGTAAACAACTGGGGAAGGATGGCACTACATGCGGTTGAACAGTCTCGTCCTTAGTGTTTCTGTGTACCAACTTCCAGTATTTTTCTTGAATTTTGTGTTTACAAGTTTTTAGTAGGATTCACATGATGCCGAAATCCAAGCCAGATCGAGAGGGACCTTGAGTAGCGATGGAGACCCACCAGCGGGGGTACGAGAGCCATGACTAGACCTTGTGGTAAAGCTGTTCTTGGTCGCCACCCTCTCCCTCCCCCTTCTGCCGGGTCTGTAAAGCTGTTGCGCAAGACGTGGGGGCCTTAAGGTCGTGATGGTCATTGTTCCCCGGCGGGCATGACGCTCTTGCGGGTGGTTGTCGGCGGGGTGTGTTTAGCTCGGCTGATGACTGGGTCATGTTAGCATTCCGGCGGCAGACGTGACTTGTGTCCCAGATTCTTGTGACTCGCTTGTCACGTTCAGGCTCAAGACCACGGCCGCCCGTGCTCCTCCCGCGCCTCGCTTGCCTCTTTACTGTTTCGTAGAGGCATTTTTGTCGTCTTATCGAGGTACAGGGAAAGGGGGAGAGGTTTTATGTCTGTATTTCTGTATTTGTGTGTGTGTGTGTGTGTATTGTCTCTGTGTGTCTGTATAACTGTCTGTTAGTGTGTGTATGTATGTTTGTGTGTGTGTGTGTGTGTGTGTCTCAGTGTGTGTCCTGCTGTGGTTTTCTTGTGGATATGATTAGCCAGGTCATATCCTGGTGGGTCCCTCCCCTCGTGGGGCTGCCAGGTCGTATCCAATCCCAGGTTTGTTCCTGCCATCGTGGATCTCCTAGGTCTTGTCCTGGTTCAGGTGTATTCCTTCCTTCGTGGAGCTGCCAGTTCATGCCTTGATCTAACAGGGTTCCTCCCCTCTCGGGGCTGCCAGGTTTTGTCCCGGCTGCCAGGTCGGCACTGACGTCACCAGCTTCCTGGTGGGTGGAGCACGCCTTGCTCCTTGTACCCTTGCCTCGCACCTGATTGGTGTACATACAGCCTTCTCACACCTGACTGGACCACATCCTGCCCTCTCACAGGTGATTGGTTGCTTCATGTTTCTTCAGCTGCGATTGGTCGGTCGACTTTCGTAAGAACTGCCGATTTCTTGTTTTCAATGATGGTTGGTTCATCCGTTGTCCTCTCGCATCTAGTGGTTTGTTCACAGCTCCTGTGCTTTTTTGTGCGTCTCCTGCAGATGCTTAGGGATCGCTTTGCTCATCGTCGCCTTCGTCTTCGTCATCGTCATCGTCTTCGCCTGTTCATCCGTGGTCAGGCATCAAACTTTAACCTGCAGCATAACCTTGGTCATAACTTGAGAACTCTAGATCAGATACCCATTAAACTCTGTACAGTTGTTTCCCAACATCTTAAGAATTAATTGACATAAGAACGATAACTCTGGCTGGGATTTTGCCTCAATTACGATTCTGAAGGAACAAATTAACCTGAGCTGAAGTGAACAAAACATGGCTCATAACACTGAAGAAATCTCTCCTTTTAATCATAGAATTTATCACAGACGCTTTTGATATTTTCCAGACAAAATTTCCAGCCATTCTTATTTGACATTCAATCGCTACGTTGCGTTGCAGGCGGCATTAGTGTTCCATGAAAAAGCTTTCCAGTTACTGGTATACTCACTTAGTTGTGATTGGTTAACTCATTGCCTTGTCACCTCTGATTGCTCCACTGAGTACCGAAGTTCATCTAATTGGTTATATTGCCTTCTTAATCCTGACTGGTTGAATTTGTCTTCTAACATATAACTGGCTATCTCTTTGCCCCTTCATATCTGATTGGTCGACTGATTATCTTCTCGTTACATGAGTTTCTAATTAGTTATGTCTCGTCTGATTGGTCGTTGGACAGTCTTACTTCTACTTCCTCACACGCTGTTGGTCATATTACTGTGTCCTTTTTCCTGATTGGTATGTTCCCCCCCCCCTCATTCCTGATTGGGCGACATCTTGCTTTTATTTTATTCATATTCCCTCATATCTGATTGGTTACCATGATTCTTAATTGACTGGTTTACCCTCTGCTCGTCTTTGGATTATCTCGTCAGACCTGATTCACCGACTCCCGTCTCTCATCTGTTTGGTGGACCTACAGGCCTCCTCGCCAATGATTGGTTGTGTCATCACCTCTGACTGGTCAGCCTGTTGTCTGCCGCTCCCTGATTGGTCTGATAATCTCTCTTCACTCCTGATTATTCACTTCAGATTCTGAAGACACTTGATTAATTGGCCTGTCCTTCGTTTGTTCTCTCTCTCTCTCTCTCTCCAACGTGGCGTTGCGTGGTAAACACAGAACACTCGCGCAACACTCACTTGCCTGATGGATATTCCCTTTTAAAAGTTTGTGTTGTTATAAGGAATGCTGTCAGGTACGGTAAAGGAGTGTGACGCGTTGGGAGTGTGTTGGGGGTCAGGGTGAAGGATGGCGTGGTGGGATCAGTGTGAGTGTGAGGGAGTCAGCGTGAGGGAGGCAGGGTAGCAGACCATGGAGGGTGACCTCGACTAGTTCGGCCTCCGCCTCTGAACGGTGTACAGGGAGTTGTGAGCAGCTCTGCCCTCCACGTTGGCCCAATACTGATCCTCCCTGCTGGCCTCCAGCTCCTCCCTTCCTGGGCCCCATCCTGGCCTTCCCTGCTGGTCTCTCTGCTTACCCTCCCTGCTGCTGGCCCTCTGCTGCTGCTGGCTGCATGTATATTACTCTTGTGTAAATCATTATATATTTATGTCTCAATCGGCTTATTTGTTTATGTTCTTTTGTGTCTGCATGTCTTTATGCCTGTCTAGCTTCCTTCCAAAGAGAGAGAAGAGGGAAGTATAGAGGGACCGGGTAAGAAGGAGGCAAGAACGACTTGCATGTGGACTGTTGTTGCCACCGAAGTAAATAAACAGAAGAGATTTATTGTTAGTTATTTATTCGGTCCAGAGGTCATTGGTGGGGTCTGCCGGAGGAATACTAAGTGCTGAGGCCGAGACCCGCTCCAGTCACCACCCACCAGCATTGTAATCACCCACTAACACCTACGTACCCAGGCAGTGCTGGGGCCACTCCGGCTTGCACCCGCTTGCACCCACTAGCATTACAGTCACTCACGGAGTCTAGTGATGCTGCGTCCATCATTGAGGGGCCCATGTCCACGTACACGCTGCCTCATCCTGTTTCATGCCGGGACCCCACCAGTCACCCGGGACATCACCAGTGACATCTGTTTGCAGTCGAGGATCTCGAACTGTGTTGTTGACCCTATCATATGTAACAAAAGCCCAAGACCTCAGCAGCTGCCGATACCTTGACCCATTCTTGTGTATTCGCAGTCCTACACAAACCTCCTTAGTGGTACCACTGGTGTCCGCCAGGCGTAACATCTCGAAACGCCCAGGTACACAGGTCTTGTATCCCAACCCAGCACCTCTCGTGGGCACTGCTCTAACCTGCTACACCTCCCGTGTCCGCTGCTCTAAGCTCTTGCATCTCTCGGAATGTTTGATTTTTATATAGTTCTTCATGTGGCAGACGCTCCTTAAGGTTACAACTGCTGGGAGCAGAAGAAGGGTCACCGACGATGCACCTGCAGGCTGCTCTTGGCATTGGACTGGTACCGTCCTTGCCCTGTTCCCTCTGCGGACATTTCTTCATAAGCAGACATCACTTATGTATATCACGTCGGGTGCGTAAGATAAGCAAACAAGGTGCATCTTTTGATTTTTTTTTCATTTTTTTTTGCAGTTGGTGTGTTGGGAAGGTTAGTATTCCAAACTGTCTGTCGCACTGCCCTTAACTGATGAAGCTTGAGCAACAGTTTGCAATAGATAAAGAGTCTATGTGGAATATTAAACACCGACTGTCACAGGTCAAGTGTGCATACTCGACTCGCGCCGCAGCCGGTCATACTGATTGCCTCTTGTTCAAGGATGTTTACCGGTGTTGGTTTATGTGTGGGGTAGAGGTATGTGTGTGATTGTGTGTGTGTGTGTCTGGCTGCACGCCAGTATGGTATAGAGCGTTGGTTTATATATGTGGATTAGAGAGATACGCATGTGTTGTGTATGGGTCCATACCTGTACAGTCTGTG
This sequence comes from Panulirus argus, assembly GCA_038088735.1. Classification (NCBI taxonomy): domain Eukaryota; kingdom Metazoa; phylum Arthropoda; class Malacostraca; order Decapoda; family Palinuridae; genus Panulirus; species Panulirus argus. The sequence goes on from JAYMFT010020171.1 coordinate 11,419, forward strand.
TTTTAACTATTTATTGAAATGAGACGTGTAAGATTTCACATCCCCAGTCAGTCAGATGAGACCAGGTAGTGTGTACCGGCAGCCAGTGACGCGTCCTCATCACCTGTCAGCTGTTTTCCATCAAGCTTAAACCCATTTCCATATTAAATGTCTAGGAGTGAGCGTGCGTCCTGGTGGTGGTTGTTGCCTCACAACTGCTGTTCACTCATGAATTGTGACGAGTCGGTTATGTAAATGTGATGTGAATACCTGGTGTGAGGGGCTGTGCTGGGTAAAGGCCGTCCAAGGTACTTGGCTATGTCCGCCGCACTTAAGGCAATAATGAGACCAACATTATATATAACGAGGTTTGAACGAGGAACTTGTTTATTTGTGGCTGAGCTATGGCTACGCCCTCTCAGTACATGCAGGGTTCGAACCTATAAGCGTGGGTTCCGCAGTCGAACTCTCAAACCACTCCACCTCCGTTCACTCCCAAGAATATGAGTATTAGGTAAAGTTACAACTCGCTCACTCTAATAACTCTGATGGTCACCTGATGCCCATTGTACCAACAGTTTGATCAACGGAAACGTATTGCCAGAACCAGGAATTTGGACTAAAATTTCTCCGGTGTGAAGGTGTCTTCTGTGTATCTGCGGTGAGGAAGGAGTCTTGTGTGCGTAAGAATTTTAGTTAGTTTTGATTACGTATATTTTGAAGAGAATCACAATCGGCTGGAGATGTTGCTGTGGCCTTCCAGCGGTCACGGAGAACCACATATATATCCAGACGAACTAACCTTCCGCAGTGTGATGCGGTAACAAGACCTGCGGTGGTGAAGGGATGAAACTTCGGGCTTCACGAAAGCCGAAATAATATGGGAATGGATTATTGGGACGAATAAAGGAAGCTGTGTATGAGAGAGGCGATGGTTGCTGGAGAAGAATACTTAAGTAAAGAACCAACACAGAGAGCCTTGTAACAGACGCCCTTAGAGACCGCAGACTGCTGTGGGCTGGACACGTAGTGAAAATGAGGGAAGAAAGTAGACTTACGTACTTGATGAGAAACGGAGTAAGAGACGGAACATCCCCCAAGTCAGGACGACCCGGCTGTAGGTGACAAGACTTGGGTCAAAAAAAGTTGAAGCACTGAATAGGATCCCTGTAGATGGAGGAGACAGCCGCGCTGCACACACCAGTTGTAGAGGGCGGCGAGGGTGTGAGTGGATGCGGCCCTTCCTCGTCTGTTCCTGGTGCTGCTTCACTATCGCGGGAAACGGCGATCAAGTATGAAAGAAAAGAAAGACAGAGAAATAAGAATTTCTTGGTATTCTTGATTATGAATTCAAACTGTTATAGTTGTAGATTATGTTTTACATTGGACGACTTACACACACACACACACTATGAAAAAGAGAAGAGTAAGGAGAGACTTGATCATAACTTTCACTCTTCTGAACCAGTTTGATGATGTTGGCTGTAATAAAGTCAGAGAGAGACAGTAACACAGAGCACCCACAGGTCATAACAAGAAATTACACAAGAAACTTGGGAGAAAAGATGTGATAAGTATTTTGATAGAATTAGAACAGTGGATGAATGGAATAAGCTGAGTGATGAGAATGTGAAAGCTGAAGGTGTACCGGAGTTGAAAAAGCTGTGTGACAATAGAAAAACTTGAAGAGATGGGGGCCCCCCCGAGTGCAGAACTCCCTCCCAGGTACAGTGAGGTAATTACATTCTCTCTCTCCCTCTCTCTCTCTCTCTCTCTCTCTCTCTCTCTCTCAACCGCAGGTCTTTACTACAGGACCCTTCGTAGGAGCAAGACTCCCCTCCCCCGTGCTGTCTAGTCCTGAGGGTGAGGGGGCAAGAAGAGAGCTACGCCTCCCTGCCTCCCTCCATCCCCCACCCTCCCCCGCCCCACGTCCTTCCCTTCCCAAGCCCTGCTCAAGGATTTCCTAGATCCTCCACACACACACACACACACACACACACCTGGTGGAGGGAGAGGGACCCTCGGAGGCCATTATATTCTTGAATTTCTTCTCTTTTTTATAGGAAATCCTAATTATTTAAATGAATCTTTTCCTGTTGCTTACGTGATGGGAACCATGTTTTGTGAATTTAACTTTTATGTGAACCATGATATATATATATATATATATATATATATATATATATATATATATATATCATAAATCTATCATCTGTTACTTTGTTAATAATGATAATAGGAACCATAAAAGTAATTACTGAACACAATAGCGGAGAAGAAAACGGAGCGAAGAAAAAGAAGAACGAAGAAGATGGGAAGTCAACGATGAAGGCAGGTATACAATAACTTTTTTCTCACAAGAACTGTTGGAATCGTCACAGGACGACCTGCTGGGGTCGTCACAGGACTAGCTGGGGTCGTCTAAGAGTAACTACCACCACCGCCCACACCACCTTGAAGGGTGACCATGGGTGACGACTGTTAGTCAGGAGGCTCCCGTCTCTTGTGGCAGGGTTACCTCGACCCTCGGTCCAGACTTGCTTTCTGAAGATGCCATCATATAGGTGAGGTACGCGGTACCCCGACGCAGGTGAGGTAAATGGTACCCCGACATAAGTGGGGTACGGTGTATCCCAACACACGTGAGGTACAGTGTACCCCGACATACGTGAGGTACGCGGTATCCCGACATACGTGAGCTACCCCGACACACGTGAGGTACAGTGTACCCCGATATACGTGAGGTACGCGGTATCCCGACATACGTGAGGTACGCGGTACCCCGACACACGTGAGGTACCCCGACACGCTTGGTGCACACACTTATGGCCGGGTTGGCCTTGATCTTTCCCCTATACCTGAGCGGGAGGGAGGCAGCCAAGCACTCACACCCTCAGCACTTCTCACGCTCCTCCCCGGCCGACGTCGCTACTAGAAACTTCCTCTCCCTTCCCTGTCTAACACATCATCCAGGGAACGTTGGCCGACGCCTCCGTGGGCGACGGCAGAGCAGAGGGAAGCGGAAATCAAGGAAAAGGAGAAGGAAAGGAAAGCCAGAGGCCTGTGAGAGGGGATCGCATGGCGAGCCGGGCACCGCCACGGGGAGGAAGGTCATTTTTTTGTTGAGTGAAGCAAGAGGGCTCATCTCCCCCCTCTCTCCCCTCTCCCCTTGCTGTCTAACTCCCCCCCTCCCCTCCCTTCCTCCCCTCCCATGTGACCCATGCACTATTACATCATGCTCCAGTCACTACCCTTCCGTATCCCCTGAGGATGTGACTTTTCTTGCCCGTCATCCTTGTTTGGTCCCCGTACAGAGGGACCACGCCATCAGAAAGTGCCTCAACGCCCCCATACGGAGAGACCGCACCAGTGGAGGGACTCTCACCACCCCCGTATAGAGAAGCCGGATCATATGGGGGAGGGTGACCACACTGTGTTCCCCAGCTGAGCATGTGCCTGGAGTCGGGTTAGCCAGTCTGTGCATGTGTGCGTTACATCACCTGGACAGACTCAGGGGCCTTTATTAACATGTAAAGTGACCACTTGAAATATGGCAATGGAACTGTGTTTTTGAATATGATTCTTTTATTCTACTACGATTTTTTTTTAAAGTAGATTAGCTTACATGGCCGAAAATAGTAAAGGTTTCAGTAACCGTCATCAGTAAAGGGATGCATTTATTTTCTGTGTCCTCACTAAGATGGTAATATTAATGTTTTTTTTTTTTCTCTTTTCCCTTTTGTCTTTCTTCTTTCTTTAAAACAGTTACAGTCTCGGATCTCTCTCTTAGTCTTGGACGAAGGGACTTGACACGTGAGGATCCCTACCAAGGTCCAGTGCATATGGGGATCCCTCTCCTCAGATGGTCTTCTTGAAAGATGGAATCCTGTGATTTCACGTCAGTTTGATGTAGCGGTAAACCCCTCATCATCTCTCGTGTTGATTAATCCTGATATGCCAAGACATGCAAATATGCTGTTTTATTAATCCTTTACTCAAGCTCTTTAACTAACGCTGCAGCTCGATGATTGTCTTTGGGTTTATTTTACTTGAGACGTTACAGCAACAAGGAGTTGCATCCTTCACCTGCATCCTGTGCCATTAGCTCACCCCATCGTCTGACCGTCCATCCGCTATCACCATACCCGACCGGTCGCCCTCCCGTCCCACAAAACCATCTTTATCCTTCACTTAAAACTATTCTGTGCTCCATCTCCACACCAACCCCTACATTTCGCCCACACCTCATATCTCCGCACCATCCCTTATACCGCCCCACACCCCTTATCTCTCCCCACCATCCCTTATACCGCCCCACACCCCTTATCTCTCCCCACCATCCCTTATACCTCCCCACTCCAGTTTCTCAGCACAGTCGCTGCCCCACATGGACACCGTGCCTGAGACTGACATAGGCCCCACCCACCAACAAAAAAGAACGCACTCACAATCACCAGAAATTATGAGTGTGTTCAGTGGAGCGAAGAGCAACACAAATAGGATATACAGCCGGGTTCTCCAGAGTCGCGAGAAGGGTTGAAATTCCCTGATTTTGATATTGGAGGATCGTACACATCGTCATGGTGGCTGTCGACCCCTGATTCTCGAAGGATTATGTAAGGGTTTGCAAGGAATCTTTTTTCTCATAAACGGCATAATAAAGGACCATGGGACAAGTCCTCCAGTCCCAAAAGAAAAGTATCATTAAGTTTTGAAATGAATCGGTTTACGAGTCTGGACGCGCCAAATAAAGCATGTTTGCGTAAAGCCTTGAAATTGACCTTTTAACTTCGTGCTGATGACAGCGGGAAATTAAGCCCGGGTTAAACAATGGAAGGAGAGGAAGGGCGCCAGGGACCCCACAGTTTGGTCTCAGCGACGCACTTCGTCAGGAGGCAGGAAGGAGATCGCAGGGGTGTTGGAACTCTTTTTGAATGCATAGAGAATGCATCTGTTGAACATGAATTTAACTCCGGATGTACACGTATTGTTCGTATATATATATATATATATATATATATATATATATATATATATATATATATATATATATATATATATAT
>JAYMFT010020182.1:0-16460 GCA_038088735.1 Panulirus argus
ATGTGAAGCATCTGGGGTAAACCATGGAAAGGTCTGTAGGGCCTGGATGTGGATAGGGAGCTGTGGTTTCAGTGCATCTCCCAGTCATTTGCACTCCTTCCTTGTAAGTACATATATACCACTTGAAAGACAGTGTAAAGAAGCTGGAGGACTTAACTTAGGACCATGAAAAGTGCATTAAAGTTCAAGAGTGGGATCTAGAGAACCAACAGAGGAAGCTGCAGGTCTTTGCATGAGATAGTAAGAAATACCAGAGAGAAATGGAGGCAGACAAGTTCCATAGATCTATGGTGGAGTATGACAGTAAAATAAAAACTGGAGTACGTGCTAAGCATAGGTACACAAATTGGAAATGATAAACAAAAACCAAGAAAGGATTTCTGAATGGAAAATGACTGTTCAGCAGAAGTTGAAGTGACTGAAGAACACAAGCATACAAATCTAAAAAAATAAATGCAAAAATAAAATTTTTGCAAGGACGTTGAAGAGGCAGCAGATGCAGTCAGGGAGAGGTCCATTAATGAAAAATGTGGTAGATTAGATGAGACAGTTATAAGCAAAAATATTGCCCAGGCCAGCTGTGTAGCAATGAAAATACAAATTTTAGGTGCAGCAAGAGATAAAGAGGAGGACATTGTGAATTAAAGTTAACAACAGAAAGATGGCTCACTATGCAAATGAAGGAAGCCACGCAGAGGGAGGTAAACAGGCTTAAGTCAGTTATGGTCTTTGGGCTGGAGGATGATCACAGGCTGAACAATTGGCAGGCAGTCCAGGATGTACTTCACACAATGGATTTAATGGAAGTAAGTGGAGAAATCAAAGAAGTTAAGAGAATGGGGAAATACAGACAAGAGATTTAGGGAGGGCCACTTAGGGTAACACTATATGATGTGCAGCCATGAGGTGCTTAAAGAGACTTTTAAACTTGTTAGAAAGAAGACATTCAAAAGAATGTTTCTTAAGAGAGGCAGACCAAAGGAAATGAAAGAGACAGCCAATGATTCAGATCAAGCCAGAGGGAGGAACAACAACCCTGCCTCTAGTCTAAAGAAGCTAGAACTAGCAAATGGAAAGGAACTAGAATTTAGGGACATTTTACAAGATTGAAATCCAGATGTTGTGGGAAAGGTGGAGACAAAACTCACACATGAACTTAATTTTAACCCACTATATCCAGAGGGGTGCAGAAAAGTAAAAAGATAGAGAAAATAAAGTAGGAGGGATTAGCTCTCTTCATAAGGGATTCCATGAATTCCAAGAAAATATCAGTAGCTAATACCTTTAGACAATACATAAGAGGGAAGATTTCTGTGGGTAGGAAGTGTATTATAACACTTATTATTATACTTTTAGTTTACAATACTCCAAAGAACTCCAAAAATGCAAAACAAGCATCTATAGAGAACAAGGATGGTACAGTAGGGTGGTGAAGGAAGCAACAAGACACTCCTTTCTAAGGGATGGTAAAATACTGATTATGGGGGATTTCAATAACAAGGAAATAGACTGGGAGAACTTATATTCATATGGAGACAAATTCCTTGAAAGTATAGAGAACTTCCTGCATCAACATGTTAACAGAATGATATGTCATCTATACTTGACCTTGTCTATACCCACTGCAGCATGGAAACAACATATGAAGTATGATGCTCTTACTGGAAAGAGTGATCATGTTTGTTTTTGAATATGTGGTAATGGAGGATGCAAGAGGGAGGACTGAGTGGAGAAAGGAGCCAAAGAGGAGGGACAGCATTGGCAAATAAGTGAAACTGATCAAGTTCTTTGAGAGTATTGACTGGAAGAGGGAGTTCAATAATAAGAATATGGACCTCTGCTACAGCAGGTTCTGTGAAGTCTACATGGAAGGGGTCATAATATGGGTATCTCTGATGGTTAATGGGGGAAAGGGACCAAAATGGAGAGAGACATGGTTCAATATAAGAAAAGTCATAAAGAGAGAAAGCTCAGGGATTTACTATGGAGGAAATATATAGAACTCTGCAGCCAGCCAGCAAATGAAAGATAGAGGAGAGCAAGTAATGAGTAGCAGAGGGATTTTGAATTAGCATTGCAGGAAAAGGAAAAGAATCCCAAACATTTGCATAAGTTCTTCAGGAATGAAGTCTCTGTGAAAGAACAATTAATAAGGCTAAGGGACTTGGAGAAAAGAATTTTTGAGGATAATAAGGATATATGACAGGAGTTGAATGAAAAGTTCAAAAGTATTTTCACTATGGAGGATAATAATGCACCAGCAATACCAAGGTGGAATGGGGATGAAATGACATATTTGAGATATTAAAACAACTTGACCCATATAAAGCCCATGATCCTGATGCACTTGGTAGACCACTTGAAATGTTTAAGAAGTCATTAGAGGAAGGTGCAGTTCTAAAGATGTGGGAAAGGGCAAATGATGCAATTAAATTCAAGAAAGGAAATTGGAGAAACTGCACCAACTAGCATAATTTATAAAACACTAGAAAAGATAATCAGATAGCAAATGAATGACTATTTGCACAAGAGAAACTTTTCAAATGGAAGACAACATGGCTATAGAGAAAGGAGGTCATGTATAGCCAATCTTTTAGACTTCTATGACAGGGTGAGCTACATCTTACAACAAAGAGAGGGATGTGTTGACTGTGTGTTCTTGGACTGCCAGAAAGCTTTCGACACAGTTCCTCAACGGAAGTTGAGCAAAAAGCTAGTTCTACATGCAGGAATAAGGGTTAGGCCCCTTCACTGGATAATAGATTACCTTACTAGAAGGGATAAAAACACAGGCAAGAGGTGCATCTCAAAATGGGCTGGGGTTTCAGGTGGCATGCCTCAGGGTTCAGTATTGTGCCCATTGCATTTACAGAGAAAAGACTTGCCTGATGGACTCAAATCATATCTAAACATGTTTGTGGACGATGCCAATATCAAGAAGGAAGCAGAATCATGATGACTGCATCAGAATGCAGGGGTACCTGCAGAAACTCCAAAGCTGGTCAGATAAATGGAAGATGAGATTCAACCCAAGTAAGTGCAAGGTGATGAAAATGAGATGGAATGAAAAAAGGCCTCGGTGTGACTATCAACTAGAAGGAAATAAATAACAGGAATCTGCATGTTAAAGAGATTTATGGGGTTAATACTGTGCAAAATTTTGAGGAAAATTGTGAAACAGGCCAACTGACTGCTAGCAAATATTAGAACTGCATTAAATATATGGACAAGGACATGTTCATAAATCATTGACTACTTACATCAGACCAGAACTGGATTATGCCTCACAAGGCTAGTCACCTCATCTTAAAAAAATCAAAAGATGTGATTGAGAGGGTACAGAGAAGAGGAACCAAGATGGTACCTGAATTAAGAGAACTGAGCTACAATGAGAAGCTGAGGGCTACAAAGCTGTCCACCATGGAAGAGAAGAGAGAGAAAGGGGATCTGGTAACAGCCTTCAAGTTTCTAAATCAGCAGAATGATACTGACTGGAAGCAATTTTCAAACACATGCAGCACCATAGTAAACAGAGGCCACAGCAAACAGCTGGGTAAACAGCCAGCTGGAAAGGATGTTAAGAAGTACTGGTTTAGCAATAGGGTAATGGAAAGCTGAAATAAACTAATGAATGAGTTAGCAAATGCTGTCAGTTTACATAGGTATAAAAGGCTACTCGACAGCATAGAAAGTTCAGGAGATGGTGCCCCATGAGTGTAGAACTCTCTCCTTGTACTCTAAAAAATATGTAATTAGTAATTACCAGTAAATCTAGCACTGTAAAATCCATACTGGAGATCAGAAGGAAGGGAATGGGATTCTATGTGCATGACTCATATGGCACAGCTCCTTAAGTCCTAAAGGAGAGTGCCTCGAGCTATCTCCACTTCTTGCTTCCTCTTGGAAGTATGCCTTAGAACAGCCCATCCATAAGAAAGGACACCACTTTAGCTCCTCCAACAATCACCTCATTGCTCTCACTTCTGCTGTCTCCAAAGTCCTGTAAGACTGCCTCCTCAACAAATATGATGCTGAACAAGCTTTAGCCAGTATATTGCCAAATATATTCTATCAGTGCTCACAGGAGAGGCACATATGAGGGACAGAAAGTTTAGGAGACCCAGTGTTTGCAAACCTCAATCGTGTGAACCCTTCACAGGTAAGGAAAACACCTAAACTGAAGGGAACAAAACCTATCATATATTCCCAAGTAAAAAAGTAAGCAAATGATAAAGGATTCTTAGTTTACGGAAGACAAGCCTTGACAAAAGTAATGAATATTTAAAAAGGAATACTACACACAGACATAAGCCAGAGGTTAAACAAAGAACAGGGAATGAACTGGTTGTGTTTGTCTGTATATATTCTAGCACTGTACTCATCTTGTCAATCTTCTTCTACTGAGAAGAATATGGCAAAGAAGTAGTTTGCCTAAGTGAGCCTACCTTTAAGGGCAGATGGTGGGTATCCAAAAAGTGTAAAAATTATGATATGGAAACTCACCATTGTATATATGAGGTATGGAATGATGCCTAGAATGATTCCACCATACAAGATGAAAACTAATGGCCTTATCCACAGTCGCCATTGTGAACATAATACGTGACATCGTTCACCACACATCTTTGAGTCTTCTGTTATGTAGATATATCAAGTCAAAGAATTTCATCCTGTTGAAAAATAACAATATATTATCATCCTGCAAAACAAATTTCCTAGCTGCATGCTATTTCATTACATCAAAACTAAAAATTTACCAAAATTTAAAACTTAACCTTCAAATCACAGTGTAGTAAGCTTTAGCTTCTGCAAGAGTCACAAGAATTCTATATTTCAATAAAAAGATTTTACTGTATTCTGCTTTAATGTTCAAAATATCAATGCATAATCATACAGCAGACATTAAAAAACTATGTCAGATCTATATTACCTGTTTATATAAGGAAATAGAAAAAAACTATCTGAAATGCAATTGTTAGATGCCCAACAGGACAGAAGATCAACAACAGGCAAATAACCCACAAGCACCAACTTTTTTCCCTTCCACCTTATGATGGACAAGCCATAATAACACAAGCTTATGGGTTGGCAGACCACAGCCAGCCATAAATCCCTTGGGAAAAGACCACTGCCATCCATACACTACTTGGGAAGACCATTAAGGATTCAGGAGGAGGAAAAGACAAGTGCCATTCCATACACTCCATGGAAAAACCATTAAAGCTTCAGGTGAAGGCAGTCAACAGAGATATAAGCCTAAAATTAGTAAGTAACTAAGCCTCAAAGGATGATTAAGTGCTGAAAGAAGATATTTCCACCATTGCAGCAATTGTTACTGTCTGATATTTCCGACACCAACCTCTCAGTGCCATAGTTATTATTTCCTACCTATATTGGGCACTACTGATATCAAAGCCATGTACTTTAAGGCAGGGCTGTTGTCTTTAGAACTTGGTTATCTTGGAGTGATTAGCTGAGTAGGTGGGGCCTGTATCTGGTGGTACACTACACATGTGTATTTCCCCAGTGTAACTCTTGGTGTTGTTTTTCCCATAATTCCAGTTCTATATGAGACTGTGCTCCCTGCTATCATATTAGTGTTCAGAAGTCACAGGAACTAAGGAAAAACAATAAGGATTGAGAAAACTTGGTAGGACACATGCCTGAAGTTTAAGGAACATGGTAGAGGTCACAATGTTCACTGTCTGAACCCAGTGCAGTTCAGGTAACATGAAAGGTTTTTGTCCAATATAGAATTTCATTTATTCTTTTAGGCAAACCAACAGGTCAGCTGTGTTCTGTGTGTACCAGGAAGCTTGGTGTCCAATTTTGTAGTAATCTTACTGTGAATCTAATTTGCAGCTTGTTCCAAAACAGACAGATACTTGAGGAAAAGCTGACTACAGCAGTATATTAAAGAAAAGTTCTAACCCACAGGGTAGACAAACTTCAGGAGATCATTGAAACTAGCTTAATAGGCGTGTCAGAAAGTGAGCAGCCAGCATTAGGAAGTGACACTAGGGGTACTGAAGTATCTAAAATTAATCTTTTTTCTCCCACTTAGACAAACAGAACTTTCCAAGTACAGGCACCTCTCAATTTATGCAATAATTAGGTTAGATTAGGTTAGTGGAGATTAAGGGGTTTCATTATTCATATAAGACAGAACCGAATATTATACAGGAGAAAAACTACAGTATACATGTACCAGTCAATATAAAATATTGTAATTCAAATACAGTAATCCCTTGATTTATCAGACCCTAATATAATGGATTTCAGATTTAATGGACTGGGCAAATAATAATACATTATTAATAATAACTGAAAAAACAAAAAATAAAAAATATCAAATGCCACACCATGCAGATTTCATATTGCATTTGATTTTGGTAGCATGAGGTATACTCATTTTGGTGATGTGTTGGGGTGAGAGAAACACAGTTTGGGTGGGAAACACTATACAGATTCTAACGTTTCAGCAGAATCTTGATCACAGAATGAGTACGGAAGAACAGGACTCAGCTTATGTACGTGTCATCATCAGTCTTCACCCCCCTGAATACCTGGTGTAACTTCCCAAATGGTTGCACCTGGCATTTGGCCTTGCCGCCTCTGCCATGTTCCACCTGGCTGCCCCAGTTTTGACTGACCTCGTTGTCTCCGTCAAGCTTGATCTCACCGCCTCTGCTGCAGTGACCTGTCTAGCGGCCGCTCTTACAGGGCACACGGAGCCCTCTTGGTGATTCAAGTTTTCTTTTGTCGTTATGTGAGCTGCCTCAATCGTTTTTCTTACTTTTCTCTAGCTGCCCTTCTTTATTGTTTAGTATTTTCATCCCACCCCAGTATGGCAGGTGCCCTTTTTCCTCTGCATGCACCATCAGTGAGTTAGAGGGGTGCAGAGAGCCTCTAACTCATTGGTGGTGCATAGAGAGGAAAAAGGACACCTGCCGAACTGGAGTAGGATGAAAATACTAAGCAAGAGCAGTTCGAGATAAGTAAGAAAAACGATTGAGGCGGCTTACATAGTGACAAAAGAAAACATGAACCACCGGGAGGGTTTTGTATACCTTGCTAGAGTGGCTGTGAGACAGATCATCGCAGCAGAGGTGGCAAGATCGAGCTTGATGGAGACGATGAGGTCAGTCACGGCAGGGGCAGCCAGGTGGAACATAACAGAGGCAGTTAGGTTAAATACTGGGCACAAACATTTGGGAGGTTACACCAGGTACCCAGTGGGTTGAAGGCCAATGATGACACATATATAAGCTGGAGTCCTGTTCTTCTATACTCATTCTGTGATCAAGACTCTGTCAAAACTTTAGAATCAATACAGTGTTTCCCACCCAATCTGTGTTTCTCTCACCCCACCACATCACCAGATTTTCATAGAACATTTATATACTCGCTTTGTTTTGGTCTCAGTCTTCCTCAAGCTATCTTGCAGTCAGGTTGTATACAAAGAATCTTGACTTTATTTATCAAATAATTTTGCAATCCTTTCAATCCAAAATGGCATCAAGTGATAGAGGAATTAAAAAGAAACGAGTGAACTGTCTACTGTATATTGTATCAAAATATGGTTACATTCGATTTAACGGACTTTCAGCATTAACGGACACTCCCTCCCTCTATTAGTCCATTAAATCGAGGGATTACTGTACTGTACAACAAATTCTAGTAAATAAAAAAAGAAATAACAAACTTAATTCCAACATAGGTTTACCACTTCCTAAATTACTTCTGGTGCTGAAAGAGAAGAGGGAGGTGACTGGAGTAGTTTCTGGGAAAGGGGGTCATTAGTTGGCAAAGTTGGTGGTAATGGTCAAGTGGGCTCAGTTATTACATCACCAGATGCTGATGGCCGGTCCTCCTTATGAGTGTCCTTTTTCTTCAAAATGAAATCTAGTGTTGTCTGTTTAGCTTTCATTGGTGGATTACTTTATAGTACCTGATGTTTGCTAAGACATTTCAGGCCACCTTCAAAATGCATTCTGTGTTTGGGTCATCCTCAGTTAGCAGATATTCATAATGAACAAGATTCTATCATAGTACGAGATTTTAACATACCAGTATTTAAAAGGTGAGAATCCTTTTCCAGTAGCTCTAGACATGGATTCTACCAAAACTTGCTTGATAATGCCCTAATCTAATTAGTCAAGAAACCTACTTATGACAAGAATATATTAGATTTAGCTCTAACTTCAAATGAGGACCTTATTAATAATGCTGAAGTTGGAGAAAAGTTTGTACAAGTTATCACTAAAATACTATTTTTGAGGTCATTTTCAGAATTGCATGTAATGTTGGTCAACACAGCAGTCATGAAAAATTTCCCAATTCTAAATGTGCAAATTTTCCTGATCTCACCGGTATCGACAAGCAAAACTGGGTTGATATGGTCAATGAAAACAGTATGAACACTGACTGGAAAAGCTTCAGTAAAACCTTCAAAGCAGTGGAGGGAATGTACGTGCTACTGCATAGCAGTTGGTCTATTTCTAAAATGAAGCCAAGGTGGTGGAATGGTGAAATATAAAAGTGCCTGTTGCCTAAGAAAGTAGCTCATAAGAAACTCAAAAAGACAAATAACCAACATGACAGAGTAAGTTATGTAAATCTGCATAGAGAAAGAAAGAGAGTTATACGATAAAATAAACATCAATATGAAGCGTATATTGATAAAAATTGCAAAGAAACCCTAAGGAGCTTTTAAGTTATGTTAAAAGCAAGAGGGTCATTACCTAGTCAATTGGTCCATTCAATTACAGAAAGTGGTGATTTGCAGCAATACAACAAAGCTATGGAAATACTTTCAAATGACTTTTTGCATCTGTATTTACTATCAAAGACACAGCCCATTTACCAATCCAGCTTCTATGATATGAGAGGAAAATGTTCTTTAACATATTAGCATAAATGCTGAAGACATACTATCAGCAATAAACAGAACAAAGTATAAAATGGAAGGCCCTTGTAAGTTTTAGTGGAGAACAATGAAAGAGGAGAAAAATGAGATGGTAAAGCCCTTGACTACAGGGAAAGTTCCAGATGAATGGAAGTCTGTCAATGTAATAACACCAATACTCAAAAAAGGTAATGAGTCACTGCCCAGAAATTATCATCTAATTAGCTTAATATCAACTGGAAAATTTATGGAAACCATCACTTGATATAGAATTGTAAACCATCTAGAGGAATAATACCTGATATATGATTCTCTGCATGATTTTACATAACTACTCATGTCTAAAAAATCTGTTTGAGTTCTTCTATGATATAACTTAATACGCGAAGTTAGCTGGTTGAGGTAGGAAGGCCCGCAGGCATAGTGGAGGGGAGCCTGTTCAACACGCTGGTAGCCTAAGACACATGCATGGTGACTGTAACAAGACGTCCAATTACATGAGGTGGAAATTTTGCCATTATCTAAGTAGGTACGTGACTGAGTTGTGGAACAAGGTTGTAGATGCTGCACAGAGTCACAGATTGTTGTGATGATATGGGGAATTATCAGCAGTGAGGACATTGTGGACTTTTGACAGGAATCAGACTGTTGGTAACTCGATGTCATCTTAGGGACACTGGCCGTGAGAGGACATACAATATCCAGAATTGTACAGCAGGTTCTGGCCTACTAAGCTGTGTCACGGAAAGCCTCACTGAGGCCAAGGGAAACCCTAGGGAGAAGAAATGTGCCAAGAGAGATCTACCCAGTTCAGTAAAGTAGCACAGAACCTTCCAAGATGTAGCTAATCTGCACGGATATTGGCATCAAGATGAAGGACCACGCTGTTACAAAGAAGGGTCGGTTTAACTAAGCACTCAGGCTGGGTTCCAGAAGTGAATTACACTAGGGTGGTGAAGCAGATTAATACATATAATGTGGAATTACATTTGGAGCAGGACTTAAGAGTGTGACAAAGTGGTGCTGGTGTTAAAGGTTAATATATAGAGAAGTTTATACATGAAGGCAACTGACTACACTTCCCTGTGTGACTCTGCTACCAGCAAGAGTGATAGCTCAGGTGGCGATGCATTGGCCCCAACCAATACCCCACTAACACAAGGAATTTTCCATCCCCAACCCTTGGAGCAATCCACTGGAAGAAGGCTGTTGACAGCAGCCACCCAGGGTGATACTACCGTCCTGACTAAGGAACATTAAAGCGGTGCCCAGAATCATCTTACACTCTTCATGTTAGGATTGCTGGTATCACTTTCTCTCACATCAGAACAAGACTACTGGACTAGCCCTGCCATCTTCTCCTTACAAGCACCATACACCTACTCAAACCTTGCTTACTGTCTTCACATAAGTACTTTTGCTAACTCCTGTCTACTCAAATGATTTTAAGTATAATCATGAATAGACTCCAACAATTCTATGGCCCCTAGTCCCCAGTATCATGGGGTGCTAAGAATCTTTGGGTTTCCACCAAACTCTACTTCCAATGAGTAAGAGGGCTCAGACAGTAGTAGTACTGGCCCCTCCCATGACCTTCCCTCTCTGTTATACCTTCCTCTTTTTCTGTTCACTATAACAACATTCATGGTATCTCTGGTAACCTCTCCCCTGTTGAACACCATCTGTCTAGTACTTCTCCTAATATCTTACTTTTCTCAGAGGCACATTGTCTAATGGTGTTTTCAGTAGTCCCTTTTTCATCTCCAGCTATAATCTCCACTCACGATTCCAGTTCAAAGGGGGTGCTTTTGCTTATTCCAACATCAACACACCTGTTGCAAGCTTCAAGGAATCTGAGTCTCCATTATTTCCTAATTCTACAAATTTTATATCTTTCTTCAACTATCTAAACTCCTGCCATAAGACTGTGGCATCCTCTCACCCACATGTCAAGATCCTCTACTTCGGAGATTTTGATGTTAACCATGGAGAATGGGGGGATTGAAGCCCTCACATTCTCGATTCTAAATGATTTACAGCAAATCATCTCCCACCATACTCATATTCCTGACTGCTGTGACCACTCTCCTAATATTCTGGATCTGTTTTTCACCTCTAGTCCATCTCGCTGTAACTACAAAATCTTGCCACCATTTGGTTCATCTGATCACATTCTCAAAAATGTATTCATTTTATGGCACCTTCCCCTCCAGCAGCCTCTTCTAAGTTAACTGGAATAAATTACATAACTTCTTTTCTGACTTTCCTTGGGTAAATTACTGTCTCTTCTGTCTCCAACAAACACAAAGCAGAGATTGTTCTTGTGGGAATGGAAGCATTTATCCCTTTTTCCTCAAAGACAACCACTTCTTCCAATCCATGGTCAACCGTTCCTGTTCTGAGGCCATTCAGGCAAGATCTCAGGCATATCAAGCTTCAAAAAACTCTCCTTCCTCTGACGCCCATTCAGCTTTCATCACTGCCAGTAATCACTGCAAGTATGTCATTTAGGCAAAGCATTTCTTTATTCAAAGGAAGTGCGATAATCCCTCCTCATCATCAATTGATGGGTCTTTCTGGTCCTTAGCTAAGAACACCTCTAACAACTTCTGTTGCTCTAACTTTCCTTCACTTTTCCATTCTGATGGTACTATAGTTGTCTCTCCTGTAGACAAAACAACTCTCTTTGATTCCTGTTTTTCCTCAAACTCTACCATGGATGACTTTAACATTCCTTCACCTCCTGATGCTCTTCTTACTAATCCTATACCCCTCCCTGTAGTCTCTTTTCAGACTACCCTAATAGAGCTTCTCTCTGGACATAAGCAAGGCTTATGGCCCTGATGGCATCTAACCCCATGTACTGAAAGAGTATACTTCTGAACTTGCACCTGTGCTTGCTTGTTCTGTTTCTGTTTAGAAACTAGAAATTTTCCATCTTGGGAGCATGCGTTGACACATTCCATCCCTAAGAAGGATGACTGTTCTGACCCCTCTTATTATCATCATTTTGCTTTGACATCTGCCAGTTTCAAAGTCTTTGAATCACTCCTCAACCCCCATATCCTTAGACACTTTGAATCTCAGTCTTCTCTCTAATCACCAGTATGGCTTCTGCAAGGTAAGATCCACTGGTGATATTCTTTCCTGTCTTTCTGTCTGGTCATCATCCCTAAAAGGTTTTGGGAAGTCTTGTGTATATGCCCTTGACTTATCCAAAGCTTCTGACTGGGTATGGCATCGAGGTCTCATCTTTAAGCTCCCCTCTTTTGGCTTCCCTCCCTCACTTTGCTCCTTCATATCTAGCTTCCTATCTGGCCAATCTATCTCTGTGGTTGTTGATGGATAGCCTCTCCCACTTTACCCATCAACATCAGTGTCCCTCAAGGTTCTATCCTGTCCCCTACACTTTTTCTCCTCTTTACCAATGATTTCCTCTCTTCCACAAATAACCAAATACAATTATACGCTGACAAATCAACATTGCAATCATCCACATCCTTCCATTCTGCTCCTTATCTCACTCGATCTGCATCTTCTCTTGACACAGCTTCCTTAATAAACTCATACTTAGACAAGATATTTCAGTGGGGTACACAAAAGCTAGTTAAGTTTAATGCCTCTACGATCCAGTTTCTACCCATCTGTCTATCGAAAACTCCTCACAAATCTCATCTCTGACAGATCTGTAATTCTACCTCCTGACTCAGTGAACATTCTCAGTATTACTGTAACATCCACTCTTTCTTGGAAATCCCATGTTACAGAAATAGGTAAGTCTGCCTTAAGAAACTGGGAGTCCTGTTTAGATGTTGAAATTTCCTTTCCTCAGAACAGTTGCTTAGTTCATACAAAGGATTGATTCATCCTTGTATGGAGTACTGCTCTCACATCTAGGGTGGTTCCAGCTCTGCATCCTTAATTGACGGAGTTGAGTGAAAAGTGGTCTGATTTATAAACTCTCGCATGCTAACTTCAAAACTTGACCCTCATACCCTACGCTGCAATGTTGGTTCACTTTCCCTCTTCTAAATGTTTCAATTTAGTTTTTGCTCCTGAGAGCTGGCTACTTGTGTGCCCCCAACCCTAACTAGACTACACAACACTCAGCATGCTGCTGTGTCATATGTTTACTGAGTGGCTGTTGGCAACTTGAGGGTGGGCCATACTGATAACTGTTTCTTTCTCTACACCTTGAAGCTTTGAAACTCTGTACCTTTCTTTCCTAAATCTATGGCCTGGCACATTTCAAAAGAAAAGTTTTTCGGTTACTCCAAAATTCATAAATACTTGCCCATCTATTATCTTTCGCTTTCATAATCCTTTCTATATTCATATTAAGGCCCAGTCATAACGTGGACTTTTGTCAATAACTGGAAAAAAAAAAAAAAAGAAAAATGTTTGGCCACAATGACCTAAGTGTGTTGTGACTTAAATCAAGAAAGTTACCAGGCATTGTGTTAAAAGGAAACATCCTGGATTTGAGCAATTTATGAAGTCTGGAAATCTTTTATCCAATGCTGTTCATAAGGTTTTATTAATTCATGAAAAGAAATTGACCTGTGCATTCATTGTTCTGTATTTGGCAGAGATTATTCTTGTTCTTTATCTTTTGTAAGTAACTAAGATTTTTTGTTGTGCTTTAGTGACCTATGCAAAAATGGAAAGGCAAGTTACTGTATAAATACTGTTGAACTGCAAAGGGTAAATGAGGAAAAAGACTTGGGTGCTATAATCTCATGACCCAAAACCAAGTAAGTAGTGCACAGAAACAGTGAAAAGAACGACCTCATTTCTTGGATTCATAGGTAGGACTTTCGAATTAAAGTCCAGGGAAATCATCTTTACTCTTTACAATTCATTAGTTTGTCCTCATATTGAATATTCTGTTCTATTTTAGTCACCCTGATCTAAAAAATAGACAGCATGGAGCAAGTGCAATGTCAAGCTACCAAAATGATTCCTGGGCTGAGACACAAATCCTAAGACAGCACATTAAATTACTTGAATCTATTTAGCTTAGAAAAGAGAAGGTTAAAAGGTGATCTTATAAAGTATTTAAAATTATCAAAAGCTTTGATGATCTTGATCTACCAAGTTACTCAAGACTTGATTCATCAGATTTTACTTGTTGTAATGGATACAAACTTGTGGGCATATGTTTTACCTCCAATGGGGCAAAAAACTGTTTCTCCAACAGGATTGTTAATACATAAAACGATTTGCCACTTAGAGTGGTTGAAGGCACTTCCACTGATACATTCAAGAATAATTCTAACAGATAATTTGCTTCAAGTCCATGACTGACACTATTTGCACCTCTTAAGTTATAATAGCAAATTGTGCATCATTCACTTCAAATTACCCATGCACCTTCTAACTTTTACCATACTAATCTGTGAGTTTCTGATATCTTCCACTAACACAAATAGCCTCAAAGGGACCCAATGGTCTGTTGCTGTCTAAATTCCTTTGTATAAGGTCAGTGTGGCAAAATGCTTCAGCTTACCTCTTGCTAGTGAGAGCATGCACTTGCTTGACTTCCCCTTCTACTACCACCTCCTCCTTACATTAATTCTCCAACTGAAGAGGATCTCCATTTGAGGACTCTTCCTTAAGCGATTCTAGTAACTCCTCCACATCATCCTCCTCAAAGATGACTTTTCTCGCCATTTCCACAATGTGCACATGCATTTTTGATATGCCAGTGTTGACAATAAAACCCTGGAATCCATGAACAAGCTGAAGGTAAAAATTCCAACACATTACATTCATACAAACACTAATAATTTTCTTCCGGGCCATACCACTGATAGTGATGGCAACTCTGATGGTGAAGGGCTTATAAAATTCCTTCATAGTTATCTGGTCATTCTCTGTAACCTTGATGAACTTTGCAAATGTTCTCCATAAACAGTAAGCCTTATGAGTAGACATCACCTCCTGATCCACTGGCTGGATTGGGCAGAAGAAAGACCACTTTGATATTCTCACTATGGTCCTGTATTGAAGGTGGATGGCCTGGAGCATTATGGATATGAGGGAGAATCTTGAAACTTACAATCACCTTCGCACAGTACTCCTTCAGCTCTACACGGAGCTTTGCAGCATAATTATCGCAGAAAACTTCTCCCTATTATCCACCCTTTAAGATTTAAATAATAAAGGAGAGGCAACAATTACTTCACCTATTCCTTAAGAGCCCTGGGATTATCTATATGGTAGACTATTAGTGATTCAAGCTTGTAATCACCTTCAACATTGCCCTCACAAGCAGCATGAGGTGACCTTTGGCAGCTTTGAATCCTGGTGCAGTCTTCTCTTCATGGGAAATGTATGTTCTCAAAAGCATTCTCTACCAAAATATTTCATCTCTTCCACATTAAAAAGCTGTTTAAGAGAATAAACGCCTTCTTCAATAATGGCCTTGATGGTTTCTACGAAAGTTTTGGAACAACATCAGTGGAAGTAGCCTCACCAGTCATCTTAATGTTGTGGTAATCATAGCATTTCCTGAAATTTGCAAACCAACCAGAACTTGCTTAAGATATCTTTGCTGCTCCTTCTTCTGTTGCCAAATCATCATATATATACTCCAGGGATTTGCATGCATAACAAGCATGTTGATGGGAATATTTACATAAGTTTGATGTTTGATGCTTGTGCTTAACATTCGTTCCCTTCTCTCCATAATCAAACTTCTAGAATACATGGTCTTAGATGCACTGATTACTGTCCCACTCTTAGCACTCTTGATCGTCTCTGCACAGTCATGAATAGTCCATAAAGTACATTCACTAAGTCCAAGGACACATTTGATATCAGCTGCTTGTTTCTCTCGAAACATTTGAGCACATCTATCTTAACCTCAATGGTGATGGTCTTACACTTCCTAGCACCATTTGGTACCATGAGAACTTAAAAGATATTTTGGTGACATGATGGAAGGGGGAAAAAACATGCAAAATACAGTAAAGTGTAGCACAAAGTACAGCACCATTTCGAGACTTCAGACTGTATCCACACACTGAGGACTGCAAAATGGGAAGCTGCAGACCCATGCCAAATGCAAGTGCACTTCTCATACAGCACCGGCAATGCCACACCACTATGCTGCCAGACCAATGATGATTGCGTAATCCAAAACTAAACCCTCATAAAAAATAGTGTAAATGCACTATGCGCATAGCTCTAAAAATATAGTAAAACAGTAAATTAAAAGAGGTCCCTGTAGTGCAGCGAGGTGCTAAACCCCAAAACATAAGGTCTGCTGGTGGGGTTGTATACAAGGTACTCTTCTCACTGTAATTGATTTTGCCTTCCAGGCACCAAGGAAGATGATGTAGACCAGGTTTTTTAAATGGTGAGTCACAAAAGGGGCTCATGTGGTCTGCAGGATGACTGAAAATTACATGTGATTCATCATCATAAGGTCACTTTTTGCACTGTTGCAAAAAGCTTTCTTTTTTTTTCTCTTTTTATGTTGAAGGCTCCAGTCACGGACAAAAGTCCACATCAAGGCCGGGCCCTAATTGAAATACAGAGAGAGTTG
>JAYMFT010020193.1:0-16459 GCA_038088735.1 Panulirus argus
GAGAAAGTGGGTACCTGGCTTAGGTAAGGGTATATATATATATATATATATATATATATATATATATATATATATATATATATATATATATAGCGTTAATGAGGCGTCCTTGATTAGGGCATCCAATTGCCCATGAACGTCTCAGCTAACGTGAAAAAACGTACGTGGTGTTTTTCACAGTATATCATCCTCCAAAGAATTACAGTGATCTAAAACAATTATAGAACGTTGATAATTAAGACACAATCAGGATGGTACAGCCGCCTCCACTTCCAACCGGGACAGTCAGCGGTGTCAATCTTCTCTTTCCGTGAGGTGTGAACCCAGTGAGTTTCGACTCTCTGCTTCGAAGCTTTCGTTTCAAGCCACTTCCAAGCTCTCATTTTCCGGAGGTATGCTTATCAAGTCACCATATGTGGTGTTAACTTCGGTATCGATAAACTAACAACAAGTTATTGCATTGTCGCTCCTTCCTCCCCGTGGCTGTGAACCCGAGAGCATCGACTCGTGAGTTCGAAGCCAAGCGCGGGTAAACAGAGGCGTTCGCTGAGCTCAGGCTGCGTGACTACGCCATTCATCCTTTGACACCAGCGATACACTGACTGTGGTGTCGACGTTGCCTTGACCCAGGTGGGAAATAATATTCATAAATGAAAGTAGCTTGTACTGAATACTGATGATGAATGATAATTCCCATAACTTGATAATGATTTAATGGCCAGAGGTGGAAGCACCGTAGGCTGGGTTGGTGGAGGGGTGGAGGTTGATTGGAAGGAAGACGTGGCGTGAGGGTAGAGGAAAGTGAAGCATGATGTGTCGGGCCGCCCCCTGATAACCCTAGGTTTCTTCCTATTCGCTATTCTGCACACCACCCAAATTTTCTGCAGTGTGGCTTAATTTTTCTAATGAAATAGATGAAATACTCATTTTAACAAATTTCCTTCTACGGGCTGGTCCTGTCAAAGACTCACTGTAACGTGTAATTATCGTATATGTATAAGGATACATATTTAACGTATAATCCATATAACAACAGAGAATAATGATTTCCTGAAGCCTTATGTTAAAAAGTCCTACAGTATACATGACTGCTCCCTGTACAAATGAGTGTTCATACATAATTATGAATTTCTTATAGAAGTTATATTCATTATGTAAACTTCACTAGTTTCCTGTAATGCGGATGAGGTTTCAATAAGTAAAAAAACATAACATAATGTAAGAGTTCAGGAAAAATGAGGCCCATGACAGGCTTTTTCATCGACTGTGGCGAGTGTGTGGTGGGAGTGAGGCTCTGTGGTGGCGGTGGTCGTCACTACGGGATCGGTCTCATATGAGCTCGGAGTCGTCATGAGTGATTCATACAGAGATCGAGTCTGGCATTAGTCGATAAGATTTACGAGGAACTCTTTATATCACTTCGCCTTGGGGATCAGCGTTGAAATGACTCTTCCCATATACCCAACGCCGTCATACTCATCCTATGAACAATATGAATAACCAGTGGGTAACATGACACAATGTTCATGATCTGGCCAGCCGACATTTTGTTATCCATACCCACTTTACCGCTTTGTTAGATTTGCCTTGCGCGATTCTAATCTGTAATCTCTCATTAAACCCAGCATACCATGAAAATCATCAGACGAGCCCGTATAAATCACGTTTCTTAACACAGCGGCAAACATTTGCGTGGTCCTCGGAGGTATTGCCTAAAGCTAACAAGGACCACAGGTCATATTTCTACACGACAGAGCGAACAGGATGCAATAACTTGTTATTAGTTTATCCACACCAGACCTCCACCACAGTACACCGTCTACATTCCCATAACATAGTTTCTTACTGACCACAAAATATAGATGAATCTGTCTGACGCTGACCCCATCTCTTCTCCTGACATCACAACAGCTCACTATGCACACCGACACCCTATAGCAAGCACCATACTTTTGTTGCAAGCTGTAAACTGTGAAACATGACATGGAGCAGTTGATGTGCTGAGAAATGATAATCCTTTTTCATATTCAGTATACTTGAAAAATGTTACACAGCTTCGTGGGTAATTATGATGAGAACAAAAATGCTTATGTAACTGCTCTCAAGTGCATCATTTAACTGAAGTAATAACTGCCCTTTACGACAAGCACAGCAGGTGTAAAGGTCACCCACGAGTTGGTGACATTTGCTTCTATGGATAGAGGGAAGGACATCGTCTGTGTGTGTGTGTGTGTGTGTGTGTGCTAATTAAAGGAGGCTGGGAGGGCGGGAGGATGTGTTGCATTATCATGAAATAATTCCCACCTCCAGCACAAGCTGTGAATAACGCCACAATGTGCAATTAAAAACTACTCTCAGCATTTTTGCTCGGTCCAACTTATTTCTAGATTTGCTTCATGAAATACTGCGTTGTGTGTGGGTGTCAGCCATCAGCGTACTCCTCTCTCAAACGTTGCTACTCTTCTCTCCTTTTCCCGTTAGCCTGTCACCCCCGCACACGCCGGCCCCAGTCGTCTCCCGCTAAATGAAAGCTTCGAAGTAGCGAGTCGATACTCCCTGGGTTTACACCTCACGGCAAAAGAGGACTGACAACGCTAACTGTCCCGGTTGGAAGTGGAGGCGGCTGTACATGAAGCATGAAATTAAGCATAACAAAATTATTTGAAAGTGATGTACAAAAATTATTCCATCGTACAGAGAGTGGCAGATGAATGGAATAAAACGACTTAGGACATGGTTAAAGCAGACATCACGCATAGATTTAAAAAAAAAAATTCAAGAGATGGAGTCTCACGAGTGTAAAAATTTAAAGACGAGAATTTTAAAAGAATCTAAAAAAAAAAAGAAAATACTTATAACAAAAAATGTTTATGTAGACAGAGGAACAAAAGGCAGAGACCATAAGCGAGATTAAGCCACACATCACAGACCTGAGTGAGACTTACCTCTTTAATATACCATCCTCTAAGGAGGTCAGATGAGCCCAAAAACAATTTCCTTTTTTCAGAGAATTATGAAAAGGAACATCGAGGATGATACACGAAGCAGCAGGGTTAGCCATGCAGTGTGGTGGAATGATTTTCGGGGCACGGAGACCTCACTAGGACAGAGTGGACAACTTTAGACTCCGCACTTGAGGGAAGAGTAAGAGTTGATAAACAACGAGACTTAAATTCCTAGGATGAATATGAGAATCTTTCTTGTACCGACTTGATATACGGGTGTTTACTGCGGTTAGGGGTATGAGCCTGCAACCAACACTGGATCTAGTTTTCACGCACGGTCGTCCTGAAAATCAAAACGTAATGTATGGAACTCTATTTCGGAAAAGTGATCCCCTAGTGCAGTGGTTCGTAACATGGTTCGGATGGTGTATCCCTTGGCATCGCCGTGAGGCATTAATACGTTCCCCATCTCAATGATGATTCTTTTTATATTATACTAAATCTGTTTATCTTCATTACCTCTCTGACGATAAATCTTACCAAAATGATGGGAGTTTGAGCAAACCTTCTGTGCCAAAGTAGTGTTCAGCTAAAAGAAAACAGCCCAATGGCAATGTAGCTTTTGCTCCTCGAGATATATCTCAAGTAACCCTTAATGAGGCTTCACATAACCCCTAATGAGGCTTGAACGTACCCCCTTGGGGAAATGGACCCCAGGTTGGGAATCGGTCACCTAGTGCGTGGGATGAAATACATATTGAAAGCGAAGGTGCTTATGGATTCACACAGGCTACAGACTATATATAGAGAAGGGAATTGCGAAAGCCTATCTAACTACTACTGTAAGCAGACTTACGGCTAGTACACTCAGTTCAAACATATGGGGATTGACCAATGTCATAACAGAGTCAGTGGTATCTACACAAGCAAAATGAGTACCAAGAGAAAGGGAATGGAAAGAAGAGACCAAAGAAGAGTATAAAAGAATGTTTATATATATATATTCCCATGTAAGTGGAAAGACACTGGGGAAGAGGCAGATGACACACAAAAGCCAGACAATAATCATAGGGTACCAAGATGTCCAGATACGATCCCATCAGGAGGAGGGAACATGAAAGGCAAGATGATGATTAATGTTGCTGATACAAGAAAATCGAAGGATCACCCTCGATTGCCACATGGATCTATAAGGAGCAAATCATAGGTAAAGGGCTAGATAAGATGATTAAAGGACGTAGAAGGAAAAGACTTTAACTCAGATAAGGGTATCCGTGAAGGTCTGAACACAGAGATACACAGCACACTTCTGTGGCCATCGGATAGGGAGGAGGGTCGTACCCTAAGCAGGGAGGAGGAAGGTACCTTGGACAGAGAGGAGGGAGGGAGGAGGTAACCTGGACAGGGAGGAGGGAGGCACCCTGGTCAGGGCGAAGGGGATACCTGGAAAACAAACAAGTTAAACCTCTGGAAATAAAAAGGACCATAAAGTGTCTCGATATCCACAGCACTCATGGTCCAGACGACATCTAACCATCTGTACTTCAGGTGCGTGTTTAGTGATCCTCAACAAGCTACTGGGGACGTTCATCTCTCAGAATGGAAGAGAGCTCATGTAGCCCCGATAGTATAAAATAAGAAAAGAATAAAGCAGAGATAATCCTGAACTACAGACCAGCCCTGCTGATGAGCAGGGTGAACAAGGTACAAGAGGATATTATTCAAGAAGAAAATACAGAATTTTATAAGTTGGCAGAAACAGCTTAAAGTGAAAGACAACAGGGATTCGGTAGAACATTATGAACGATGAATCTATTGGATTTCCTCGAGAGCGTAAGTTGAATCTTAGAGAGGAGAAGAGCATGTAGTATATAACAAGAGGCAAAGCATGAACACCGTCGGAGAGGACAAGGAAATTATTTCATTAACAAGAGAGTTGTAAACACGCGGAATAAGATAAGCAAATTTGAAGTAAACGTACGTAACGCTGGAAGATTCACACGCCAGCACAATATGAATTAGAGTGAGACAGAAGTCCCCAGGAGTGATAACCTCCACCTTTAAAAAAAGAAATGTGTGATAAGAATAAGAATTTTTTGTTCTTTCATAGAAACCGACAGAGCATGGGCAAAGGAGGCTCTAATCAAAATCATCAAGGATAAAAGCAAAATGTGAAAGGAAAAATTAGAAATCAACCAGGCCTCCGCAGATGTTTGCAGATCTGGGTCATAAAGCAAGAGAGGATATAAGAAGAGCGAAAGAAGAAAGAAGGAAGAGAATTCCACAACTTAGCTGTTCGAAGGAAGATGGAGGCACTACAACGGCCGATCCTCGAGAGACCGGTCTCCACAGAGCCGATGTGGGAAGCAATAGCCAAACTTGTGCCAAGAGTCCAAGCCTTGGGGAATGAGGATACATGCAGACAGCTCACGAGAACGATGGCCAAAATAATAACTACAGAACAGAGAGGAAACAGCTACATTGCGGTGTATAAAAAGGGAAAGTTAAAGAGAGGTGATGCCAGGAGAATTAATGAGACGGAAGGTTTTTGATTCCACACCATTTAATAGAGAGGTAGAGGATGATCCATAGAGAAATAGGGAGAAATTCCCCATTCCGAAATGCTGTGCAAGTCAGAGAGAGAAAATGTGATAAGATACGAGAAAGATAACGAGTATTTAGAGGAGGAGAGGGCGGGAAAGTGAGGTGGAGGAATTAGAATAGTCTCCTTTCTTTGGGATGGGCTGTACCAAGGTGCGCTTCCAAGCGGAAGGTAAAGTCTGGGATTCTAGACACAGGTGATATAAGTGAGCAAGGACTGGCACGAGCCCAGAGGCACACTCCCTTAAAACTTAAGGAGGTTCGCTATCTGAGCCTTGTTCACCTCAGGCTGGGAGAGTAGCTGGGAGACCCTGCGCAAGGAGAACATAGGAAATGACATAAGTTCAGTGAGAGGAGAAGGGAGCGGAGGATTAGACGCTGAATCGCCATAAGTTGAGTTCTAGGAAAAAATGGTACCAAGATGAGCGGCTTTATCAGATGGAGAGTTAGCAATGGATTGATGGGGTCGAGAGACAGGAGGAAAGGACGAATTACTGAAGCTATTGGAGATATTTTTTGGTTCAGGACCAAAAAGACGTCAGTTGAAGGAGTAGAGTCAGCATACTTTCTATGAAAGTGCACTTGGGTCTTCGAAGAAAAACACTGCAATTATTTCGAGCAGAAATAAAATCGGTGTGGGTTTCACGGGAAAGGAAGAGTTTCATGGTCCAGTACGCACCGCCCCTGAGACGATAGGCATCTGGGTGGGAGCGATTAAACCAAGAGTGAGGAAAAATGAATTTAAAGAATTAAAAGTATGGAATGTTGGACTCCATCCCAGAGACAGGCAGATGCAAAAATAAAAAACAGAGCTGGAGGTTGCAGCGTGGAGAAGATGTAAGCAGCCTGACAGCCACCGTTTGAAAGGTATAATGAGCAAGGAACATGTTTAGCAAGGCAAGATTACTGTGGAAAACATTTTTGAATTTGTTATTCAGTTCACTACATATTCTGACATTATTCCCGAGAACTTTATCATCTTTCTGAATCCCATAGACTGATGAACTGCTCTTGTACTGGCAACTGACCTGATGAATTTAAAAGTTTTGGATTTTCTTCTGCTTTGTCCACAATATTCTTCTCAAAGCTTCCCTGTTACTGATGTCTTATCCTTGTACCTGACAAATGTTGGCTGGCTGGAGTTCCTCCTATATCTTTGTCGCTGTACTTCTCAAAGTTCCTTCGTTTCCTAATTACTTCATCTTTCTGAACTTTCCCTTTGTAGCTGAGGCCATAGGTACCAAAGATTTCCAATACAATGCCCTGGTTCCCGTCTACGGAACTCCATATCTCATTTCATGTCACTATAGAAACTGTTAAATTCTATGTCGTTTCCACAATTATATCTTCTTTTGAGTCTGGTCTCGTCTCCTCTCTTTTTAAATCCTCATATATCAAATAATCAAACTTAGGAATTACATGATCGCTTCTTCCAATTCGTGTACCATATGTGATATTTTTGATAATCATGGTAATATGTGTAAAGATATGATCTAATAATGATAGTATACTATCAGTCTCTGATCCTGGTGTATTCATTGATATGCTGGTATACGAAAGATTCCTGTATACACTCTAAGAAACTATTTCTCCACGACTTTCTGTCTCCATGAGGTTCCAAATTTCCCCCATTCTTTCTATTCATAACTGAAATTCCCCATCATCAGATGGTTACTATCTCTGAGAAGTGCATGTTTACCGCCTTCATTGTTCCTTCGTCGTATTCACTGTAATTTCCTTTTTCGATCAAAATTCACTGAAGGATTATATGTTACCATCATCACTATGCACTTCTTTCCTACAGTCACTCATCCCATTATGTACGTTTGAACAAGCCATCTTCCGCTATTTCCTGAAGCTTAAGGCTGTCTCTTATTTAGTGGGCCACTTGTCCTCCACTTTTGTCTTATCTTTCAATCCTTACTATCATGCACCCCTGCAGACAGAACAAGTAATATCTTATCTCTTTAGTTTGTTTTGTCTCCACAACTTCAATATCATCGGCTACACTTTCCCTGATACGATCCTTGAACCCGAACTCTTTTCCATTTACTACCAATCCATCAGTGTATATATGTGCATTACTCACAGCCTGGCCTTCCCATCACTTAACACTCCTGGTCTCTTTACAGTGCTGGCGAGGATGCTCTCTCCTTAAGCCTCATTTGATGCCTTTCGTTTTATGACGTCTGACTGCATTCTTTGCCTTTCTTTCTCTCTCACTTCCCTTGTCCTATCACCTCTGATGAAGACCCTACTGGACTACCTCTTGTCTCCAGATACCTAAAATACCCCATGGCTATGTGACTCCAACTCGAGCGTCATAATTACTGGTCGTCTCTTTATGTCTTCATTATATCCACCAATTATCCTCCTTTCTTTATTTTTTTTCCACGGAAACTGCGTTGGCACGTCTATAGCCCCCGGGGAATCTTTTAATCAGCATTCCTACCTTCTCTATCGTATCCTCTGTCGGAAATATGGTATTCTTCTGGTTCGAAAAAATCATTAGCAATTTACGTTACTCCCGACCTCCTGCTTCACTTAACATTCCTAGCTTTGGTGCCACCCATTTGTCTGCTAAATCCGTCAGTGTTGATTCGTTAGCCTCCATGGCTCTTGCGTTCTCTAAAATCTCTTTTTTCTTTTTTTGCCGAGGAATAGTGACCTTATGTACTCTGTACTTTTCTAAAGCTTTCTGGGAAGTAACTAAGAGAGAGTGAGAGAGTATAGACGAGAGATAAGGAAAAAGAAAGACAAGTAAAGGCAAAAGAGAGAGAGAAAAAAGAAATATAAGAGAGAAGAGAAGATTAGAAAAGACGGGAGAGAGAGAGAGAGAAAGAGCGGGCCAATACGTCAGGGAGGGAGATAGAGCGTGAAGTAATTCGCGCCATCATAATTTCCCAGACGGTGATGGAGGGACCCGTCCCCTGGGCTTTGCTGGCAATCACATATTGTCAGTCGTAAATCCTGCAGTCCTTTGGTACCTCAGCTCTTGCATGGACTCTATAAATCCTGCAGTCCTTTAGTACCTCGGCTCTTGCATGGACTCTATAAATCCTGCAGTCCTTTAGTACCTCGGCTCTTGCATGGACTCTGTAAATCCTGCAGTCCTTTGTTACCCCAGCTCTTGCAAGAACTCAAAGCCTTTTATTCTTTCCTGTATTTCATATAATCCACTTCTTTCCTCCATACCTCTTGAGATCTAACTGTTCGTGTCGTTCAAAAGCTCTCATTTCAACATGAATCCACTCACACTGCCACGAATTACTAACTGTATCACGACCTACTTGTGACACCACGAATCTACGAATGGTTTCATGAACCGCTTATGACACCACGATCCACGTACACTGACAAGAACTACTCATGATGTCCGGAATCCACTCATGGTGTCTCACCACCACGAATTACGCCACGAACCGTTCGTGATGCCAGGTAATGCTCATGAGCCCCCTCAAAAAATAACTCATGAGGCCACAGCTTTCATGTGACGACACGAACCACTCGACAAAGTACTCATAACTCTTCAAACTACTCATAAAATCAGAGATTAATGACATCATGAACTCCATGGCACCACAAGCAACTCATGAGCCACAAACTACGTATATCACGAAATATTCGTGACACTACGAACTACTAATAACATGACTTCATGAACTGTATGCAATCTCCACTTCACAAACTACGCCTGAGATTACCAGCCATGCAAGACAACTGCTCATGACATCTCATACTATTCATAGGATCACGAATAGTGTCGCTTGCCACAGATTTCCTTTTAAGATCATGAACATTCATAGAACTATCTCGAGTCACCCATTGCACCTCGAAAAACCATTGTACTACGAACCAATCCTGGTATTTCGAACCATCTGTAACATCAAGACTCACCCATAGTTTCACGAACAATCGCGAAATATAAACATCACGAACCAATAACAAACCTTCATACCATACTCATTCTCTCTCTCTCTCTCTCTCTCTCTCTCTCTCTCTCTCTCTCTCCCGGCCTCCGTCTGCAAGTGGTCACACCGCGAGTGATAAGTTACCTTTTTGGCCAGGCTGTATCACTGAGAGTACATTTTGGCCAAAGAACTACTCCCTTCAAAGGCGTCTGCATTTCCATGCTACTGGAAGTAGCGCAGCCTTGGGCTGAAGGAGCTTATAGAAAAAGAAAATCCTTGGGTAAACACCGGGACTCTTCACAGAAACTGGTCCTTAGGCAATTATAAATATATAGATAGCCAGATGAATAGACATACGTATGTGACCAAGACCCTCTTCAACTACACACAATTCTGTTTCCCTTTCTTTAGGTATTGCATCCATAAGGATATCCGTCCGTGACTGGAGCCACTAAAACGGTTCAAGACACCAGCAACGACAATCTGTAGCACCATGAACTACCCCTTGCACGATGAACAACCGGGGTTACGAAATACCTAAAGAAGCAATGATTACCCAAAGCACTACAAAACAAACTAAAGACATCGCCCCCAACCGCTAGTATCATCATGAGCCTTTCACATCACGTACGGATTTTCACAAAAACAGCACACCGCCTCAAGTGATACTTTACTCTGTAGGGCCCCATGTGTTGTGCAAATTCTCTTCATCTCATACAGTACCTTCGTCAGTATCATAATCTCTGCACAGACAACGTCAGAATCTGTATCGTTTTTAGATATCTTTCGACTTGAAGCTGTTGACGTCCAACTTAACTTCACCTACAATAGCGCGATCGTGGCGTAGACAATAGGTGGCGAGCATTTTCCGTTTATCGAGAGGGATTCCTTACCTGTTTATGATATACAGTATTTCGAGCGTTTATTCCCAAGCTCTGGGCGTAGGACGTACTGTGACCTTTGGTGTGGTACTTGGTATTTCGACCTTGTGAACTGCTCCGACTTTGCACCATTCCCTCACACCTGCCGCTGACGTGATCTGATTCACTACCGTGACCTAGTTCACCGCGCGCGCTAACCTCGTTCGGCTCTGCCTTGCGGTGTGCCTTGAACTTATTCACCGCGTATCACTTCACTGTTTTGACCTTTTGATTTTTAAGTTTATGACCCTTTTTCACCAATAACTCAGCCCACTGTAACCCAAGTTCCCTCTTTCCTACATAGGTTTATCGAGACCAAAGTTAAATTTCTTGATTTTAAGTCACACATGATCAATCTTGATTTACGATGCAACTGTAAAAGCAAGGCTAATTTCACAGTACTTGCAAGAATGGAGGGAAAAAAAAGAATGAGGCAAAACTTCAGAAACTTTAGTATATGATACAGAAAAGCAGACAGACATCATAACCGTTGCAGCAGACCTAGGAATCACATGATCTTCTCACAAGACAGCACTGAATACTCTCAACACAGTTGCCAGCATCACAGGCGATGAAAAGCAGGTCGTGGGAGCTCATATCCTAACTCGGCAAAAAAAACACTTCTGTCCTGTTCTTATTGTTAGACGTTCCAGGCGTCCGGGGTAGATGTGGCAAGAAAACCTCCACTTTTTTTCTCCTGG
Organism: Panulirus argus; assembly: GCA_038088735.1. Lineage (NCBI taxonomy): Eukaryota > Metazoa > Arthropoda > Malacostraca > Decapoda > Palinuridae > Panulirus > Panulirus argus. The sequence goes on from JAYMFT010020193.1 coordinate 11,079, forward strand.
GAATCCCTTTCACCCGCTTTTTCTCGTCTAATAGAAAAAAAAAAATCGGGCTTTTGGGTTTTTGCTGACTTTGGGGAAATGATATAATAATGTGAGCCATGTAAGCATGGGACTCCACCGAGGCCTTGACCACCTTCCTGGTGACAGACCGAGTGGAGGAATTTTATTTACTACCTTCCTGTCGCGACACATTATTGGCTGGTGAATTTATTCCTCTCCCTCCCTCCCTCCCTCCCTCCATTCTAGCTCGTACGTCAACCGAGAAATTATAGGGCTTTTCTCTCTGTAATTTCCATCAGTCTATTAAGATCAATTTCCATCAGATGAGAAGGTAAAGGTACCTATTCGCTCCCACTGTAACGAGGAAATACAGAGACACTGTGGTTATGGTAAGTGTCAGAGGAGGAAGGACTTCAGTACTGAGAAGAACTTAGGAAAGGACCCCTATTAATGGGACCAGGTACTGTTACTAGGGTACAGAAAGCCTGAAGCCTTTACATGAAAGTATCAGGATAGCGACACGAACACTGTATATGAATCAATCAGCTACCTTAGCGATGTGAGGGGCGTGGCTCCTGTGCCAATGTTGAGTACAATGACTGTAGAGCAGTAAAGTGCCGTTACAATAGGGTACTAGGGTTCTGAAACACTCTGACCTAACAGTATCACGCTAATCGATACCAGAACACCATATCCCTAGAATATCACTAAATCAGCACACCAAAATATATGGATACTCTAGTATCAAAAGCACCACATGGCCAGGACAACAAATTACCAGGACAACAAGGAACTAGAAAATCATATCACAAGGACGATACCAGCACAGAGCCAGAACACCACTGCACCAGCACTTCTCATACATCGAAGCCACAGTGCCAGAACCACTATAGGAGGAGGACACTGTAAAAGCGCTAAGCCAAGACACTACTACATCATCTTGACACTACATTATTGTAATCTGAATAGACCATATCCTCAAACACGTCCACCTGTCAGGCTCATACGTCAATGATTAGATCTAAGAAAGATATCTGATTATGTAATCTGTCTTATCGCCTTCAGGGTTCTGTGCTATCGCGTACGCATTGTCTGCTCTTCACTTCGCCTATGCTCTCGTTTCTACTTACGATTCCATCTTTAGCTCATCAGCTACAAATCCATCTTTTGTTTAGGTATACCAGTGAGAGAAAAAATGCTTGAGGAAGTACTTAATGAAAATCTCACCTTCCTCTCCTCACTCCGACACACTCGTTCTTAATCTGTGAACAAATTTCCTCTCTTTGCTCGGGCCTGTAAACACCTACGAGTGGAGGAGCAGCAAGTAACCCGGCTGAATTTAATTGTGCTAAAACACAGTTTCAACCTACATCTTCTAAATCTCAAACATTGCTTGCTCTCTAATTTCAAAACGCTACAAGTCAGTCCACTCACAACATCACCATATTGAGCATAACCAAATCCTCCACACTATCATAATGAACATCAAAAGTCCGCCTCACAAAAGTTTGAGACGCTTTATGACTGTCGCAATTACTTTCCCTCTGAAGCAGCATTACATATCTACAGGGATCTCATTCACCCCAGTAAGGAGTGAGTACTCTTGTGTAATTGGGATGTCTCGTCGTCCACCTCTCTTTCAGTTAAGGTGGAATCAAGAATACTCTAACTTGTTAACTCTCCTGGTGCCATCTCTCTTCAGCCATCTCTTTCTATACACCCATGACCCTGTTATTCTGAGCTGCCTGCTTGTGCTGTAGCTTCTAAAGCCTTAATCTACGGCACGCATTTGGTTGTTTCCTCCTATAGCTTCTTTGTGGAGACCAACCACACGATGGGCAGCTGTTATGATACTCCCTTCGTCCTCGTACAGCACGTATGAGGAAATATATTCATTCTTCTGGCTTTCCCTCTTCCCATAAAACTTTACTGCCTTCAAGAGTCGGATCTGCAAACACCTGTGGAGCTCAGGTTAATCTGCATTGTATCCTCTGTAATGCTAAGTTCCCAACTGACACTGCCATGACTCCAATGACTTGGACATATTTCTACCCGTGCTGTGTCGGCATCTGTAGAGATACCATGAAAACTATTGTACCGTGGTACGAAAACACTAATGCGCCAGAACGCCAGAGCACTGTAAAATGATTGTACCAGGTTACATCACCAACCACAAAACCAAAGCACGGTGCCAAAACACTTGAACACCGGGTCATCACAATACCAGGTTCACCTCATAACCCCCACAGCGCGGTACCAAGACACTAACTCACCGGGACATCACAGTACCAGAGCACTAGCAATACTAACACAGTGTTCTGGGTGATCATCCACACTCACCCCAACAGACAGTTCACTGCAGTACCTGGCTTGCAGCTTGACCCAGAGATACCTAAATAACGGTAAGATTTGAAGTGTGGTTATTGATAACGAAGGAATAAATAGTGAACATCTATTTCAAAGGATAAACATTGGGAATCTACCACAAACAAATGAAGATGAAATGAGATGATCATAAACATGACGTGAGGACCGAGAACCCCCCCCCCCCCGTGGAGGACAAGAGAACTAGTAAATCACATGTGTTAGTCGGAGGAGATTACGTTCTGCAGGTTATCCTGGAGTTGTGCTCCTCGAGGGACCCGCGCGCCGCAATATGCTGCCGAGTCTAGCTTGTGTTACCCCAGCAGCTGGCCACGGGTGAGTGACCTGAGGATGGTGGTGGCCCTGGCACTGCGGCCACCGCTGATGGTGGTGGCCATGGTGCTGTGGCCCTGGGTGAATGAGCTGACGATGGTGGTGGTTCTGTTGATATAGTGAGGGGTGTGTGGTGGTTGGGTGAAGAGAGCCGGGCAAGTTTTCTGTGGTAGTCAGGAGTTGGAATATGGAGCCAATGCTGTGATGGGGTGAGGTAGGAAAGAGGCTATATATAGGTGGGTAATTATGGGGTAGGACCAGACCTGTGGAGCTGATGTGGGTTGAGGCAGGGCCAGAGGTGTATAGTGGTGGTGTGTAGGATGTCTACACCAGGACTGAGCTGTCGTGTGGTGGGTGATTGTCAAGGCTGTGAGGCAGGATGAAGGATGAGCAGATGTAAGGCATACGGTTAGGAACAAGACTGTGTGGTGGTGAGGTGCTTTTGGTACTGTCCCCTACGGAATACTGATGACGAAGCTGGGAGCCAGGGGATGGCTGCTGGTATATATTGTAGACTGCCTGCCTGGAATGGAGGGAAGAACACACGGGCGAGGGTGAGAAGCGGGGTTCCTCAAGGCTCATTGCTAGGGCCTCCGCTGTTTCCGATCTATGTAAAATATTTCTCAAAAGAGGTGGATCCTTATCTGGTTATGAATTCTGGTGATGCTCGTATCATGAAAGCAACGCGAAGCAACAGGGACTGTGAACTAATGCAAAGAGACCTAGACAAGATTCAACAGTGGTTGGGCAAAAAGAAAATTAACCCTGGAAAAAGCAGTCGTGAAGATAGAAAGGGGCTTAAACACAACAGACGGTGAGTAGCATATCAGTAGAGATAAGCTACAAATGTACAAGTGCCGCACTGTGAGTCCTAAAAGTTGACACAAACGCTGAACTTGAAACCAGAACAACACGAGAGAAGGATCCAGAGGGAGGTGAAGTATACTCTGATGCATAGCAAAATTGCCTTCAATACAATGGACTTGGTTCCTGGCAGCTCAAGGGCGGAGTAACGTAGTAACATAAAACTGCTGGAAAAGGGGTCCAGAGAAATGCAATAAAAATGACACCAGAGGAGAGTGGAATGGGCTATAAGGAGAGGAGGGAGGCCTTCAATCTCCCCTTATCTGGAGAATATAAAATCAAGGGAGACGTGATAACTAATTATGAATTTCTAGGAGGCCAAGACGACGTTGGACGTAGAGCAGTTCTTTGATGCTGCAAAACAAGAGGGCAAATGTGGAACTTTGGCAAGAAGAGCGCTAGGAGGGATGTGAGGAAACATTTCATCAACAAGAAAGTTGTGGACTTGTGGAATGAGCTAAAGCAAGAAATTAAATGCGACTCCCACTGCAGAACTGAAAAAGGAAAAACGGAGATGAAATCAAGAGGCCCCCACGAGTGGAAAGAGTCCTTTATGTATACGTTAACAGGTGATATTATATGACTTTCCGATCGACAGCTCGCAAGCAAAAAATGAACGTTAACCATGGATTAGCCTTCCACTGATCGCAACAGCCAACATGGGGAGGCTGACAGGGATGAGACAGACAACCTAACGTCGTTGCAGGTAAACACGTAACCTGAGCACCTAAGTACGCAAGAGTAAACAACATTTAGTCAAATCTCCCTCGTCCCATAAACTTCCCTGATGTGAGATGGATGGTTGGGTTGCTTGAGAGAACCTCAAGTCGTAAAAGACTTAGTATCTGACGAGAGACGGTGGCGCTGTACGGATGAGGGGGCCAAAGTAACGACCGAGAGAGGTTGGAAGATGACCTAGTTTCTTGGTGAGGCTTCCATTTCCTGGTACACTTTAGAAATGATGATTTCTCACGTTTATCTTAACGCTACCTGACAGGTATGGATTAGCAACTTCTTTGCCAATCCCTACCAATACGTGTTGCCCTCCTCGACACCTCATCTCACTAGGGAGCTTTCCAGGTAGCCCTCATCACTCTCTCATAACACTGCAATTGTGGTAGCAGCACCAGCAATAGTAGTAGTTGTAGAATTGGTGATAGTAGTAGGAAACTTTTTTGGACTGAGAGTGTTAGTGGTCTTGCGGTAGTATTGGTGGTGGTACTAGAATCAGCATTAACATCACTATCACAGCAAATAGCACAGTAATAGCATAAGTAGTAACAGTAACTATTACAGTATTACAAGTAGTTGTGGTAGTAGCGTGGGTCACATAAGGTCTTATGAGTACTACCCTTAACTTAACTCCTGAAGAAGATGTTTACGATCTTTCAGTTGGTGGATGTAGCTCGACGGTGAGGGGCGACATGACAGTGGTAGCTGATGGGCCTTAGGGCCCAAACAACCAATTAAAACTAAACAAAACAGGAGTGGCGGTAGAGAGTGCAGTCAAAGTACTAATTGTACCGAGAGCAGCCGTCGTAATTAGGGGTCTAATTAAGAAAACTGTAAAACAGACGCAAGCTTTTCTTTCTCCTGTAATTAACATTGTAAATTGTTGAATCTAACTGTTGAATACCAGTTCAGAGTTCTTATTTGTTCTATTTACATGAAATATATAACTTTTGTATAGTATCTGAGCAAGCATAAGCAACAGAATACCCTAATCATGAGCATTTGTTATATGCTATATATATATATATATATATATATATATATATATATATATATATATATATATATGTGTGTGTGTGTGTGTGTGT
>JAYMFT010020204.1:0-16459 GCA_038088735.1 Panulirus argus
CACATATATATATATATATATATATATATATATATATATATATATATATATACATTGCATTTCACTCAAATGGGCACACCAGACAACATATAAACAGAGGTACAGTCTAAGAGGCCGCGGTAAGAAACCCGAATGTTGGAAGGTCGTTCCTGACCTATTAACTTAAGGTCACATTGGCATGTTTCACAAAACAAATACCAATAAGCTGATATAAATAGCTTTTTCAACACCTCACACCTTATTGGTTTTCCCAAATTAACTAGATCCAGCGTTTCGGGAAAGGATCATGTTTAGACCCATAGTTATTTACTGATTACAACTGAGAACGTATATAATTTCAGCTGACTTCTAAGGCTGTGCTGCCAGACATATGATATCTCCACCATAAGCCAAGAATAACATATGTTCCGCAGCTAAAACCTGATATATGAAAGCTTCATCATAAATGGTAACAGCAGTAACTTTTTTTTTCTGAGACTGTGCCATTTCCACACGTTTCTTTTCCTAGTTCATTCAATTTCACTACCCCCTTCTCACCCATATCATTTCCTCTTTTTCGAATGCCTCTACAATCATTCACCCACGTCTCCTCCAAGCAAAGATCAGACATCTCACCAACTGTTTCTCTCATCACATTTACATCCAAAAGTCTCTCTTTTGCACACCTATCAATTACCCTACTCAACTACGAATATTTTTGAACGGGGTGTTCCCAAATACCATTCCTTTTTCAGTAACAATTTCACTCTTTCTCCATTTACAACACTCAATAGCCTATCCCCCCTCCACACACACACACACACACGGATTATACCCTCAATTGCCACATACCCCAACCTCACGTTCATATTTTCATCACTAATAATCGTTCCCTGGCAAAAAATTGCTGACACACACACTCATATCCTCCCAAATTATTCGCCTCTCTTCCTCACTTCTCTGATTCCTTGTTGCATCAGCGCTAACAGTCGCCCACCTTCTGTGATCCCCTTTCATTTTTATTAACATGAGTGTGGAGCTCTTACCTTCCTTATCGTAATTCTGTAAAGTTTGGGATCCGTCGTAACGTTAGACAATAGGAGTAACAACGTTACTTAAATACAAGTAAAGTTGTGCTTGTTAGACTGAATCTTTCATTTGCGACTACACTCATACATACTATATGCCTGTGAGCCTCATTATGAGTTCATGCACACGGGTCCAAACGCAATGCTACAGATCTATAAACATTTACGGAAAGGAAAAAAGAAACGAGATATCATGTTATACTTATTCAATTACGCTCGCAAGAAAAAGAAAGTACTACACAGCACACTACCGGATGTATGTCCAGAAGGAACACACACACACACACACACACACACACATCACAGGCCTCCATAATACGGTGAGCTTTCCCGACCATAAGTTAGCATGAGCCACCCCTTGGTCGGACCCGCATATGTTCAAATACTGGCCGTGGCAGTCAGCCCACACGCAACCCAGGCGTTCATCTTCCCCTCAGGGCTCGTAGATGAATGGGTACCTGGCCTAGACTGGTGTGTGTGTGTGTGTGTGTGTGTGTCTGCATAGATGCATAAAAGCAAAAACATGATACATATATACAAGGTTAAGAGATGGGGCAACAGGCAACACGAGCGTAAAACGCTCTCGCCGCAACACAAATAGTCGTCACATACACCCCGTAGTGCAGTGGTCAGCATTGCGATAGCCCAAACAGCCTCAGGATCTCTCTAACTAGTTTTCCTCGACATGAGAGCTACTTCAGCCATATTTATCGTTGCATGTATAAATGCAAAGACCTTGCGGAGTTTCTGATAATATACTGTGCCATTGGTCATTCAGTTATACAAATGTTTGCAAATGCCGGAGAACCATGGAACCCAGAGCCTGACTTATCTTATGTGCAGGGAAGCAATGGCTTTAGTAAAACACTTTACAGGAGCCAATACCGAGAGCGGAGGTGAGAACAACATGGATATTTTTCAATACACAGATAGCGGAGTTACTAATGGAAGTGATAAATTCCTGGAATTCTTTACCTTTCACTGTGATCCTGGGGCGTTGAAAGCTTTATATATATCTCACGTTTATGCGTATGCCTCTCCCCCGTTCGTATGAGGGAAGAGAACCATCGGTAAGACACGCACGAAACACATATTTCTGAAGCTGGTGCCGGCTTCGTGACTTACGCTCCAGGGCTGTAGGCTTTGCACACACACACACACACACACAAAACATACTCCTCCATCACCAAACATTGCCTGAAAACTCTTACTCATATATGGCTGTGTTGCATGCAGTTCGTCTTGTGTGGTTATCCTTTACCATTAGGACAGCATTGTTGGAGTGATGGTGTTTCATTCAGCACGAGAGGATCAAAGAATTTACATCTCATCGCCTACTGAGTGTCATCCAAACTATGATCGAAGTGAGACTGGCATCCGATCTGACAGTGTAATTTATGTCGTCACAGCATCACACTGGTAGACTTATGTAAACACCGTAGAACACCGCCACCCTCGCTAGAGTGTACCACTGCAAAAGCTTAACATCAACACTTCCACTTACCTTAGCAAGAATTTTGATTTTTATTTCTGTAAAAAAAGAGGGAAACTCATTACTTCACGTTTTACTCTCTTACTAAGTTGTACATAAGCTTTAAAGTTAGTATTTTTTTTTTTTTTGCTGTAAGCATTCTACAATGTCAGCACTCCCCTTCTTCCCAGAATGTGCTGATGAAAGTTATAAAGAAATGTTATGAATTACAATGATAGTGGGTGCTTTTACACGACAGGTCGCTGTGTTAGCCATTAATATATAAGTTGAATATGAAAATATAATGAAACATTTCATATGTTCTGCACGTTATGAAAATACTTTTTTGCTTGCATCGTTTGTGTGTCTTGGATCAATTGTTCTAATGCTTTCCTCTCTCCATCGGTTTCCTTAAGATGCGTTTGACTATGAACCATGTTTCCCCAAAACTTATATCCTGAATGAGAAAGAAGAAAAATGTCCTAAAGTGGATCCTAAAATCCCTTCAGAGATGAATGGAAAGACTTAGTGTTCAAGGGATATTAGGGAATTTCTTCCACATCTGTCGGGCCTTCATTCTTAGGGTAACTTCCTTAAACAGGCGCAGGAAAAAATCCAGCTACTCTCTGGCAGAAGAGAAGTTAATGTTTTCGCAGACTGTTTCATTTATTATTTACATATATTTCACGTTCCTTTCTCATTCAAATTTTCATTTGTTGTTGTTCCTTCTAGTCCCCTTTTTAGTGGAAATATAATATAACTCGGTAATAACTGCGTGTGTTTCTGTGTGCGTGTAAACAGATAAATAACGGTTAATTGAATTTAGGCAGCCATTTGGCTGAAAATACACGGTTTAGGTATTACAGATATTACAGAACTAGGAGTTCATGATGATAACTAGTTAGATAAAAGAGCTTAAGATGAAGGTGGGTTAGATATCTGCACACTTCAGATAAGCACATGAGTTAGGTACATCTACATATACACAGGAATGTTTGAAAAGAGTGAATATGATGATTTATACATTATGCACTTAGCAAAGCATTAAGTGAGGAATGGTTACGGTAATACAGTAGATGACATACCACTGAGCCTAACTAACAGAAAGCCGAGTCATTTACTTGCTTAGCTATGCAGTTGTTCATGGATTGTTTATGACGTTCACAGTGGCAAGGTATGGGATAGCCGTCACCTATTTTCAGACGATACAGCTGAGTGCTGGTGTATGTCAGTGTCGCGGTGGTGTTTATGTTAAGCGACCGCAGGCCTGACCCAGTAACTGTAGACACAGCTGGTAGCATTATCGCTGGGTCACTAGCCATTGTAAAGTTATCTATATTTCCTGCTATAGTATTCATTAGAATTTGAAAATCTCGTGTGAAGACAGAGGTCCAAGCTGGGGGGACGGGCGGAATAGGGGGAAGTACAGGCCACAGTTGGCCTCTGTCAGCTCGGAAGCGCCACAAACACACGGCTGTCCCCATCGAGGGGTTGGAGTGCGTGTGTGTGTGTGTGTTGGGGGAGAGACACTCACTGATTGATCCCAGAGGGACTTATCACTGTAGTGGGCCTTACCTCCCTCTCCTCTCCCATACTACTGAATGAGTTGAAACAGTGTGGCCTCAGAGCCAACAGCGTGGCCTTAGGTCCTGGAGAGCGCAGGAAGTGAGTGGGGTCAGTATGACCTCAGATCCAACATTTGGCCTTAGTGAACCTAGGGAAATGAGTGGGCCAGTGCGACTTCAGAGCCAACATTGCGGCTTCAGGTACTGGGGAACCCAGGTGGTGACTGGGGTCGCTTTGTGACCTCAGAACCAAAAGTGTGCCATCAGGTCCTTGAGAACCCAGGAAGTGAGAGACGTCATTATGACCTCAAAGCCAACAGTGCGGTTTCAGGTCCGGGAGAACACCGAAAATGAATGTAGGCCTCTTTGGTCTCAAAGCCCCTAGTGAAACCTCAGATCTTGGGGGAACACTCGGTATGACTAGGGTCGCTATGGTCTCAGAGGCAACGGGGACAAAGAGGAGTGTGGCGCCTCACGTGTACACAAGGCAGACCTCACCTGGTACAACCAAATCATTAAACCTTCCTCAAACACTGGTGTTGTGAGGAGGTCATCGCCGGCAGGTCTGGTAGTAGACCAGTGTGGTTGTATCTGGTGAGGTTCTCGTTCCCTTTTCAAGTATTTCGTCTACGTTATGATTATGGTACACCATTAAACTCAACATTATCATCTTCAGAATAATCTTTAAGGAACAGTTTCATACTTTAAATATTCCATTGACTTAGATTTCTGACTGCTCTTAAAAGGAGCTGAATATCCAAGGCTCATAGATGTGTACGTATACATACACATTTACCTAAAATCAGACACACAACCACAAACAATCACATACAAAGACACAAAGATACCCACAGACACACGCCCACACAAACATTGTTCTTCCCTTTGTCTTTCCTCAACTTCTTTTCTCTCCAACTTCCAATTTACCAAAGATGTTGACAACTTCACAGTCAAATTGTATGCTTTAGTAACAGAAAATACAGAACAAGGTTCCTGATCCCCACTGGACTTATGTAGTGTACAGCAGACACCTATGTCAATAAGTACATAAAGATTGAAATGAGATTTTCCAATTTTGGGGATTACGGAAAGGGGGTGGGGGTGAGGGGAGCAGAGAATATGTAAAAGAAAGAGAGAGAGAGAGAGAGAGAGAGAGAGAGCGGAGGGTGGAGGGAGGGGAAATAAGTAAGGCATGTTGCACAATTGTGGCGACGACGGTTCGTATCAAAAGTCAGGAGCTGAGCTGGAATTCAGCGTAAACTCAATTTGCCGTCAAGAATTGTACCAAGACCCTGACTCACATATCCATACCTTTTCCTAGTCCTGCAGCACAGGTCACCTAAATAACAGTTATACCTTAGTGACAATACCCTGTAGGAATACCCTAGTAATACCCTTTTTACCGGAGTAAATAGGGTCAGGCCAGCTAGATAACAGTTATACCTTGGTAACAATACCCTATATGGTTGCCCTAGTGATACCCTTCTTCCAAGATACGGCAGCACCCTATGATACTGAGCACTCCAGGATACTGCAACACTACAGGATACAGCAGCATTATGCCTCACAGTTACATGCTGCAGCACATCAGCGGGACAGTGCATCAGTTACATGCTGCGATACCTCAACAGGACACAATGCCTTGCAAGTTGCATGCTGCATTACATCAGCGGGAGAATACCTCGGTACATCAGCAGGACACAAAGCCTCAGATTTGCATGTTACATTACATGGCTTCTCATTTTCAAGAGATATTACAACACAAGAACTAGGACAGGTAAAGAATATCGTTCAACAGCTGAAGGCGGCTTCATCGTCTTCCGTGCCACCCAAGTCCCAAATGGCATTTTCTCTTATCCAAAATCCGTCGGATCCAGAGCCTGGTGCACTGGTATGACAGAGTCTTGCCATATCTTAGCTGATATTTACACTGTCGCAGATGCAGGTCGGAATTGTCTTCTGTTGGAGGAAGTATCTTTGTAGAGACGTTTTTCAGACTTGCCTTTTCACACTTGACCTTTAAAGATTCCCAGTCAGACTTGCCATACATGCCCCCCAAGCGGGACAAGTCCTGAAATTTGTTACCTTTTTTTTTTTGCATCATTAAACGACTGGATGCCTTCTCTCCCTACCCTAGAATGATTTGACAGTTTCACAGCCGGTAAGACAGCAAACTGATAAAAATACTCTGCTGTGTTTCGTCTAGCATGAAAATGTGTTTGGTAGATACCTACTGAGACTGGCCTGTCTTCCATGTCGTTCTGTGAGGAGAAATGTTTCGCTTGCGCATATGTCAGAACGGTGATACAAGTGCAACACAAGAATATCATTGTCCGGGCTGTTCAATACAATCTCACTGGCTCCATTCTCAACAGCATCTCTTGTATGCATGCAAATTCAGGTGTCGACCTCTTCCTGGTTTGACTTCAGAACTTCCATTTCCACATTGTCCTCCTCTGTAAAGCGTACAGCCTTGTCAACCTGTCCACCAGAGACACAAAGACTGCTGCTCACTCAAAATGTATCCAACAGATGCAGTCATGTTATCTGTGTGGTAATTTGCTAGATTTTCCTTGTTTTGTCCTGTAGATAGGAACTGTTATGAATCGGGAGAAATGTATCTGTCCGGTTGAATACGGTCAACTGTCCCACCTCGCTCTTCCATGCGTTAACTTCTGGTTCATTGCTTGACTTTGGATTCCAAATATTCGTCAGACATGAAATGGATCCCAGATTCGTCCGTGAGTCTCATATGTCCATGTGTCTGTCTGTCTTACATAGTTCAGGAAACGCGTGGCCATCTCCCGAAATGCGGTCTTTAGTGGCTGACGTGGAAAGAGGTGCTAACACCTGCGCAGGTCCATCAAATATGACTTTATCACATGCATTTGTCAGGCTAATCTTAGCCGGATCGTGCTCCTCAAGACGGCCTATAAAGTCAGACTTCATACCTGAGAGCATGAGCCCATCTCCTGTGAAGAGACATGGAAGTTCTGCAGCACTACGTCTCCAGGGAGACGCTGAAGGGGAACATTCCTCTTGCAGTTCACATCAAGCAGTCTCAGGTACATTGCCTCAACGTCCATGGAGACAGACATCCTTGTTTATCTTCATGGTCTTCTTCATGTCAATCTTTGCTTTCAGCCATGATCGTGGTAGAGTATCATAAAAGCAAATCTTGCGACACAGCAAATACCAATGATCGTTCTACTCTAAACTTTTCAACTAGATTAGAACCCGTGTGTATAGCAGACAACACGGAACCTCGAATAACAGGCGTCGCAGCTGCACCACTGGCACTGTTAACCAGCTGAGTAGGTACGTTAGGTCTGGTACAGCAAACTGGTCAACAAATTAATCAACTTGTTGACGTCTCTGCTCCAACGCTTGGCTGCTTGGAAATCAAGGTGGCAGGATGGATTTTTAATCTTTACCTCCAACAGTCTTCTTTCGAATTTGTTTGGAGTTACTGTGGTGCTAGAAGTACTGTTTTGTTCGTAGTACTGTGTTATTCGTAGTACTACGTTGCTCGGAGCGCTTTGGTATTCAGATGAAGTGTTGTACGCGGTGCTACGTTGTTCGGAACACTGTGTTGTTCCGAGTACTGTGTAGTTCAGAGTACTGTGCTGGTATGAGCTCGGTGTTGTTCAGAATATTGCCTTGTTCGGTGTACTATGTTGCTCGGAGTAATGTGTTGTTGAGAATACTGTGTTGCTCGGATTAATGTGTTTGCATCAAGGTTTAAGGCGTGAGTGCGAGTACGAAGAGAAGAGAGTGAGTTGTTTCAAGTGAAGGTTGGTCTACGCCAGTGGTGTGTAATTTCACCAAGGTTGTTCATTTTGTTTATGGAGAAGGTGGTGAAGGAGGTAAATGCAAGAGGCTTAGAGGGAGAGGGTCGATTATACAGCCTGTGGGGGATGAGAGGGCCTGGAAAGTGAGCCATTAGTTGTTTGCTGATGACAGAGCACTAGTGGCAGATTCTAGTGAGAAATTGCAGAAGTAGGTGATTGAGTCTAGCAGAGTGTGTGATGGAGGAAGTTGAGAGCAAATGTGAATAGAAGCAAAGCTATTAGGTTAAGCAGATAGAGAGAAAGGCTTGTTGGGATGTAAGTCTAAATGGAGAAAAATTGGAGAGAATGAAATGTTTTAGATACCTGGCTGTGAACATGAGGCAAATGGAACCATGGAAGCGCAAGTGAGTCATAGGGTGGGTAAGGGGGTGAAGATTCTAGGAGGATTAAAGAATGTATGGAAAGAGAGGTCTTTATTAGGGAGGGCAAAAAGGGTATTTCTAAAGGTATAGTTTTCCCACCAACTTTATGTGGTTGCAAGGTATGGCTATAGATGAGAATGTGCCGAGGAGGGTGAATGTGTTGGAAATTAAATGTTTGAGGACACCATGTGGTGTGAGGTGGTTTAATCGAGTAAATAATAAAAGGGTAAGAGAGAGAGGTGAGGTATTAAGAAAAATGTGGTTGAGAGAGCTGAGGAAGGTGTGCCGAAGTGGTTTGGAGACATGCAGAGAATGAGTGAGGATATATTGACAGGTAGGATGTATGTGCTAAGAGTGAAAGGGAAAAGGAGAAAGGGGAGACCAAGTTGGAGATAGAAGGATGAAGTGAAATTTTTTTTTTAGCGGTTGCGGCCTGAACATAGAGGAGGGTGAAATGCGTCTGTGGGATAAATTGCAATGGAGTGATGTGGTATACAGGGGTCGACGTGCTGTCAATGGACTGAACTAGGGTTCGTGAAGCGACCGGGGAGAAACTGTGGAGAGGTTTGTATGGTCTGATTGTGAATCGGGAGCCGTGGTTTCGATGCATTGCACATGATAATTAGAGTTTGGTTATGAGTGAATGTTGTCTTTTTTCTTCCTTTCCTAGCGCTACCTCGCTAACACAGGAAACGGTGGACAATCATAGATACCAGTAACTCAGCACCACTAAAATTTCCATTACTAGCAGTGCCCCTGCAGATTGTGTCTCTCCATCATCGCTTTACATAGACTACACAACAGATTTTCTCCCTCCAGCAGAGAACATGAGCACAAAGGTTAACCAGACATTACTTACATCAGAAGACCTGTTAAATCCTGAGCCACACACTAATATCACGAGGATATTAGTAGAACACATCAGCAACGGAGCTGCACAAGGTAGAGAAGCCTCGACCAGCTTGTATAGGCTGTGTAGCCTTCCGCAGAAGGATATATCATATCTGGTACAGGCTATGATCCCCGCTGTTGTTGACCAACGTCCCCATACCAACTCACCTCTCCACTGAATTAAGCACGCTGGAGCTGCAAATGGTACAAAAGCATGAAGCACTAATGAAAAATATACCTACATCGAAAACACCCAAGATCAACAACAACAACTTGAAATTAAACCAGTTGGTACGTTCTGAAGGGAAGAAGAAGAATATAAGGTAGAAAGTTGTGGACACCGTAGACACAAACTGTTGACGTACTAAGTCTTCTACGACAACATTGATATGGAACATACTTGGTTCACATGGAGTCTCCAAACCCTAGGAGAAACCCCAGTCATTTCTCGACATACACAGTGAGTACATCTTTGTTTCGTTTTGCTAATTTCCTTCCTAAACCAATAAGAATACTAACATCAGTCTCTACGCACCCCGTCTCTGCCGAGATTGCATGAATAATAAAGCAAGCAGACGTCTAGTAATGCACTCACACGCTTTTACAAAACCTCTATTATACATATCTACAATCCATAATTAAATTCAGTTTTATCCACTATGTACTTCCCCTGTCCATCTCCATATTTCCACAACCCACACCTCTGCCCATCGAGGAAGAATGTAGATATTATCTTGTGGGGAAGTCGAAATTAGCAAGGCGTCTCTAATCCTTTGGGATGGGTTACCGGCCACCTCTGGCTTGTTCATCCTTGTTCATTTGCTTTCCTGGAACTCAGCTAATTGCAGGATCTTCCTCAGAATCCTGAGTGTCAAAGCTTTCCTTGCCTCTTTCAAACCACATCTTCCTCCTTTTCCTATCGACCTTACTCTCACATTTGTCTGGGTCTTTTACGTTGTCATTCTTATAGAACCTGCTCTATTTCTCAGTCTTTATCCTCTTATAACTTCATGGTTCTCTAATGTCTCTTGGATATCTCTGTTTTTCTTCCTCTTGCACTAACTCCTCAGCCTGTGAGTAGCTGAGGGCAGTGTGTTTAGCATCTCACTCCCTCGGCTGACAACGAGGCACAGTGCATATCATCGCGTCACTTTGGCTCCAGCGCCTGAAAATGTTCAGTCGTGAGTTGTCGGTATTTTTCCCTATGCCTCGTATCGCTCCATGGTAAACCCGCTCACCTCTTAGTTCGTTTTGTTTACGGATGTCGTTTCCATGGAAACAATACACTGATACGACCTTGAGCAATGGCTAGAAAGGTTGGTCCTCGTCTGAGTGTTTGTATACTGTGCTTCGAAGTCTTTGTTTAAGTTAGATTTTTAGTAGTGAGTAAAAGATGGCATTCCAGAAACTGTCTGTAGGTATCAATAGCAATGTGACAGACGAACTGTGCAAATGTAAGAGAGATATCAGAAAATGAAGAGCAGGAAAACAAGAGATAAATCTATAAGTGGAGAAAACTTGAAAGGACAAAATAGATCGTGACGACGCCATAACGAGTAAAGAGATGGCATAATGGGAGTCATTAGTACACAGTAGGTAATGACGCAGAATGTGATCCGGTCGTTAATGCATAGTTCAAAAAGCGTCATGACATACACACCTGCGATTTCGGTCATGTGTTTAATTAATCTTTGCTGTAAAATGATTCAAGCTTTTTCCATACTCGTGGAGTTCTGTGTTTGATGAATGATAAATGAGGATACTGTTTAGACTGTAATTTCATTAATACCTTACTGGGAAATTAATGATAGTTCTAATAGGAGCTGCGATAATCATCTAGCAAATTTTCTCTCTATGTTGTGTGGAATACACAGGCCTGGTTGTGGGAAACGTGCTTTGTACGTTGGTCTAAACTTAGCACCAGATTGTGTGAAGGACATCGCACTGGCTGTACGAAGGACGAGTAGCTTGATGTAATTGATGTACTGCTTTGACTTTGTAAAAGAGAGACATCTTGATTTATGAAATATGCTATTCTGCGAGAAAGATCGAAGCAGGATATAGCTGATCATTCTCGGCCTACCTGGATGGATTACAGTGAGGAATGCAGTGTGTGGGGCATATGAAACACGAATGAGGAACTTTATGAAAATCCGATTTGCATTGAACATTACAGAAGAAGGAATCATAAATCCTGGTTTCAGAGAATTTCCTTTCACGTGTCCAATAGGAAAATGCCTTCCCTCAGCGCGCTGGCAGAGATACTAGTCTCATATAACGGCAAAACGTACGGTCTGCCTCAAGTTAAAGCATTAGAAGACATCAATCGTACGTAATGTGTTGGGGGCTGAAGCGTCGGGCCAGAATTCATTACTGGAGATATTTTCCATAGTGCGATATTCTTATCCTCTCCATCTCCAGGAGACCTTGAAGAAATTATGCCTAACTGGATGGAACGATGGAGCTTTTAAAGCTGATCTGCTTGAATGAGATAAAGCCTTTAAGAAGTCTTGAAGATTACTCTGCGTAAGCCTTTTCATATAAAAAGAATTCAACTGTGATACATTATGATGCATTTATGAAAGGGTTTCTCTCTGTTTCATGATACGCTCTTGAAAGGAATCTAAGGATATCAACTGTTAATTCTTCGACTTAACAAAGACACCTTTAATCTAATGATGTTGTGTGCTGTGTATAACTGGCGGGGAACTTTGTTCCAAGTAATGTTAGAATGTACGTCATTGTTGGCTGTTTCAACATCTTAGGTTCAGGTTAGATTTACTCCCTCATTCACTACAATCATCCACGTCTATGGCACCAGAAATCGTGATACACGTCTGTATGGATAATCTATATCTCATCCAACGATGATAATTAATGTAATCAGTGTCACGGTCATTTTTGCTGATAATCCTTCTCTAAAAGTTACCATTACATAATCACAAAAAGTAATTTCCGTCAAAGTTTAGTTAGCGAACAGCAACATACATATTTCTTTTGCAGCAGGACTAGGCTGTATCTCTTACGTGAAATGAGATAAAGAATTTGGGTACTGCTTTTCTTCGCTCAGATACCTACCTACAAATAATCACTCTGACATTTTGCCATGTCGCAGGCATAGCGCGTAGCGATCATCGCACTCTTTAATTTCTATGTAGAAAGAAAAAGAGAATTTAGAGTATCGTTGGCCTGAATTTCTTTAGTGCGAGCGGGAAAGCCGTTACCGTCACCAGTATTTCATCATAACAGATGGCGGACCTGAGTGTGTTGACCGTCCTAAACGGCACACCTGTTGCCCACGTTTGTCTTGCTCTTGTAAAGATCTTTTGTGTAAAACAAAATCTATTTTCTTTTCTACCGGCAAATTTGCGTTCTTGTTTGAGGGAATTTTGGTAATTATTTTTTCATTTGCATCATTTTTCATACATGAATGACATTCTGGCCACTTTTATCATTCATAAATTTAATGATTTTGTCCGAGTGAGGTAAAGGTATGTCATTCCGTGCTCTTAAGATATATGCGACATGGTATGATAACGGCAGGATGTAATATAGCTCTAGTATAGTGAGCATCCTACATGTTATGAAAGCGGTTGGGTATAATGCTTCCAGTATAGCCTGCTTCCCACATGTTATGACATTGAAAGGAAATAATGTAACTGAAGTATAGCCTGGTTCTCCCGTGTTTTGATAACGGCAGGATGTAATATAGCTCTAGCATTGTGGGCTTCTCACAGGTTTTGATAAGAGCATGACCTGCCTACCACGTACTTTGATAACGACGAGATATAACATTGCTTCAGTATGACGGATTTCCCATACGTTTTACCAGCTGAAGGACATAGTATAGTTCCAACATGGCCTACTTATCACACATTATGATTAAAGCAGGATACTGAACCAGATAGAATTACTAAAGCTGACGTCAAGAGAATATATAAACAACAATAAATAGATACAGATGCGACATGATCAAACTAGCTCATATACATCACCAGCATACAAGTGTATATACGCACAACACCATCGTACAGGAGTATGTATAAACGTTTGATGTCAGCTCGGCAGGAGACGGGACACTGGGGAAGACCCGTATACTGCACTGCGGATGGGACAGAGTATCCAGCTACCAGCGGGAGAGAGGCAAGGATTAATCTGATGTAAATCAGGGAAAGACAATCAAACACTAGATATTACGCAGCTGAACCGATTTGTGTATGTGTGTGTGTGTTTGTGTTTGTTTGTGTGTGTGTGTGTGTGTGTGTGTGTGTACATTTTTTGTATATGTGTTGAATTTCTTTGCAAATATATTAAGAGCGATTTGATGAATGTAGACACTCATTCGGCTGAAAATACACAGCTGAGGAATTACAAAAAGATATTGCTGAAGTGGAAGATCTTAATTGTAACAAATTAACTAATCATAAGAGAGTTTAAGTTCAGGTTAGGCTGGATATTTCCACGCTTTGGGTAAGTGAGTGAGTGAGGTACATCTACATTGTGAGGGTGGCAGATATACACGAATGTTTACGTAGCAAATCTTATGGTTTTATGCATTATTCACTCAGTTGAACATTAAGTGATGAACAGTTGCAGTACTACAGAGGTTGGCTTTCTACATAGCCTAACTGAGAGTAAACTGAGCTCTTTACTCGCTTACCTGTTCACTTGTTCATGGATTGTTTGTGATGTTCATAGTGGTAGTCATAGGACTGTTGGTATGAGCTCTGATCGTTACAAGTCGATTGTGGAGACGAACGATGGTCCCTGGGAGTGGGGCGTCGGGGGAGGAGGTCTCTGTGACGGGGGGTTGTGTCAGCAGTTTATGGCCAAACTGCCATGTGAGCTGCCGTCGTTGGTCAGAGAAGGTAGGCAGGTTTAGTAAGATGAGGGCCTCTTGACAGGTGGTGTAAGATGGGTCTGGAAGATTCTGCACGTTCTTTCATCAACTTTTTTCTAGCTGGTCCCTCTGTGTGGCTGTTAGTGAGGAGGATTGGATGATGATATGTAGGCGTTTATATATATTTTTCTTTTGCCAGTAAATTGTGTGAATCCGTATGTGCAAGTGTCCGTATGTTTATACGTGGTAAGCTGAGAAAATACACAGAGCTTATCTAGCACACCTTACACACAGAGGTGCACATTACATTGCGTTTCAGGCACAACTTTCTTAAAAAGCACAGAAGGCTTATCACGAACATCTTACATGCTTAAAGAGCATACAGGGTTTATCAGACACTCACTAATTAGAAAGTGAACACAACTTTTTTCAGGCACAGGATGCTTAGAAAGAACACACCTCACTCAAAGAATGCACAGGACTTATCCAACATCATTCAGTAAACAAATCGCTCATCTTAGTATAAATAAATCCATAGCGTACAACACAAGGACTCTAGTCAACACAACCAAGTACTGCCACAACACACAACACAAGGACATCACTCATCACAACCAAGTTATACCACAATATGCAACATAAGGATTTCAGCCATTACAACCAAGTGATGCTAAAACGTACAATATACGGACTTCAGCCATCACAACCAAATGATGCCACAATATACAAAATAAGGTTATCAGTTTTGACAACCAGGTGAAGCCACAACATAAAACGCACGCATATCTGTCATCACATCCAAGTGAAATCACAGCATACAACACAAGTACATTAGTCATGACAACCAAATGATGATATAACATACAACACAAAGACATCACTCATCGCAACCAAGTAATACAGTTAAAACTACAACACACAACACAAATACATCAGTCATTACAGCCAAGTGATGCTACAACATGCAACACATGGACATCTGTCATCACAACCAGGTGAAGCCACAGCTCACAATACAAAGACATCAGTCATCATAACCATGTGATGCCATGACATACAGTTGATACACGATCCTTGAATATAAGTCAGTTCTGGAAAGAGAAAGAAAAAATCCTCTTCTCTTAGTCTTTCGTTCGTGTCATTTCCCGATTTACTATCAAAATACAGATAATCTTGAGGTCTAGACGCATGTTTCGTTAGCCAAAGATTGGCACTTGTCTGATTATAAAATCACAGTGAACTAATCTTTAACACTGTAAAAATACGTATAATTTGTTTATTATCATATTTTTTTAGACACATTAATGGCATAAAGGCAATTACAAACGTGGCAACGTTAACTCTAGCATGAAAAAGAAAGTCATAAATTAGTGTGGCTGATTAGTCGAGACATAAGTTCAGTGTGTAATTACATACGAGGTTACGTTTATTGTCTAGGTTAGGTCTAGGCTGACCCATCCTTCCATGACTCGGGGCGGTCGTCGTAACATGAAAGGTCTATAATACTGACCCTTCGTGTCTTACTCCCAGACACCAGCACCTTGGTCAAGGTCACGCCTACAACAGGGCAATAACTAGGGGAGTGACTGGTGAGATTAATATATTATCATTTAACACGAGACCCGGTAACCTGTGTGGTGGGTCTTGGAGGACCAGTGGTAGGGCACGAGGTCGTCTATCATCGTCCAGGTCCTCGTATTATGTACATTGTGAGCAATATTGTGTCTGGTTGGTGGTAACACTACAGATAGTACCTCTGTCTTCCCCTATGATCAGTTAGATGTGTGGGGAACTTATTACTACCCTCAACCAGGCTAGAGATTGCAGCTGTCTAGTTCAGTAACGATCACCGTCACTTGTAACACAAATGAAAATTGCTGAAGGATCTTTCTTACCTGCACACCACACACGATATATAGAGATTTGTTCTAATTCTGAATTATTATATACCATGTTAATGGCCTAAATCTTGTCGCTTGCCAGGGGGATATTCACCACACACCAACAGTTTAATTAACCTACGGCCTCATATTTCCTCGGAGTTTTACCAGTATACTCATGAATCCCACGGAACTCCAACAACATTCTCTGTATCCAGGCGGAAAAAATTGCGGTCATAAAGGAAAAAAAGTTTTCAGGATGTGTTCCCCCACGAAATATATTATTCCCGTCATTACACTACAGCTTCTCATGTGTTAGGAAAACCGAAAGACTTGCTTGGGTCTCTTGCATATGCACCTTGCATATCGTCATCCCACCCATTCTGCTATATTACATGAAGAAAAATGAATAATGAATATAAAAAGAAAAAGAAAAGAATAAGAAAAAAAAAATTAGAAAAGGGATATAGGACCAGCGACGATTTTAGTGGGATGCTGGTTGCAGTTTTTTTTACCATAGTTGATGGATAAT
>JAYMFT010020215.1:0-16459 GCA_038088735.1 Panulirus argus
ATATATTCGTGATTCAAGACAGAAGACACCTTAAACAGTGAAACACTGACAGGCACTTTGTCTCGCTTTTATATAGACAGCACGTTAAAACGAGAGAGAAAGAGAGAGAGAGAGAGAAGACAAACATTCGGACAGAGAGGCAGACAGGCGTATGGACCCTCGGTCGAACGAACAGGTAGAGAACATCGACAGACGGAAAACAAACAGACGGAACTAACTGAAGCAGACGGGGAACACAGATGAGCATCATGGGGTGGGGCAAAATGATACGGTTAGATCCCTTTAAGTTTGGGTAATTGTGGTGTGGGAGACGCTTGGCGGGTGCCGGCTCGATAAGAGAGGTTCTTAACACCTTATCTCGCCATCGCTGGGAAGGAAATTACATTATGAGTCTCTCTCTTTTTCTCTCCTGGTAAGATAATGGGTATGTTTAACCCACTCGTCCGTGACTGGGTTGTGGAAGTGTGAGGAAGCAGAGTGAGGAACAGATGGCGCGATGAGGGAAGTGAAGGAAGCGGTGTGGATGGTTCAGGGTGGGAGACGTTCGTGGGATTTGAAGGAAGTGAAAGAAGAGGAGCAGACGGTAGAGGGTAAGAGGGCTAAGAGAAGAGTGAGGGAAGTGAAAGAAGAGGAGCAGATGGCACAAGGGTAGGGGGCCCATCAAGATAGTGAAGGAAGTTAAAGAAGAGGAGCAGATGGTACAGGGGTAAGTGGACCATGAGGAGAGTGAAGGAAGTGAAAGAAGAGGAGCAGTTGGCATAAGGGAGGAAGGAGTGGGGTGATGATGAGGCAAAGGAAGTGGATGAAGAGGAACAAAGGTTACAAGATGGCGACGAAAAGGTGCAGGAAGTGGAGGGACAGGAGCAGAAGGCATGGCATAGCAACAGGTGATAGAAGGTGAGGGCAGAGGGACAGATGGAACAGGAGAGGATCCAGAGGGAAGATGGGACAGAGGAAAAAAGGAACAGAAGGTCCAACAGGAGGGGGAGATTACGAGGTGTAAACAGATGGTGAAAGAGAGATTTGGGATGGCAGGCAGTCACTTCAATACAGAATGGACTTCAATGCAAGACGAAACATAGTGTACAAGACAGATGGACAGACGGACAGAAAACAGACAGACAGATAGGAATAAGGCAGAGAGAAGAGGGAGACGTATACTAAAAAAGAGATATAACTTAACGTTCTCTTGTTGTACAGTAACAGTGTACCTAAAAAGGCTGGATCACATTTTCCTTTCGGTAGAGATCCTTGACTATTCACGTTTTCTTAACCGGACGCCAGTATAGAAAACAGGTCATATTTTCTACGTGAGAAAAAGGGTTACATTTGAGCACGGACTGTACTATTCTGTACATTCGCCTGTCGACATTGTTCGTGAAACGTACCGCCCCAGATTTGTTGGACGCGTCTGGTTCTTGTGGGCCAGCGAACAAGCCGCCCACCACCTTCTGGCGAACCCTGCCCTGGAGGACGTCTTCGCCGGCGACGTAAAGTTGAACTCCCAGGGAGGACCTGAAGTTTTAGCACGTCGGAGGTGCACCGGAGAAGTTAAGATCGGATTGAGGGACACGGGAGGAGGACCGCAGGGCTTTCTGAAGCCGAGAGAGAGAGAGAGAGACTTAACGGCGAGACTTTCGCGAAGTTCAAATAATCCATTTGGCCAATTTCCTTAGACCTACATAAGCCCTTTACTCTGCTACAGACACTTTACATTCTACTTATACTACCTTTTAAGTAGTCCACTACTATAACCATGTTCCTTCTTTCCTTACGCTTCCTAAAAAGAAGTCCTATACTTTCCAAGGATCTTCTCCGACCTACCCTGAGTGTCGCTGTTTGTCTCAGCCTACAATGTCTCTTATGATGTCTCGAGGTGTGTTTTCTGTCACATGTGTTGAGTCTTCCAGTCTACCACTCTTTTCATTCTTACCACAAACCTCCGTGCATGACGGTCAAATCTAATATTCCCAACAGGCTTAAGGTAGATTTATCTCCCAGCACCATAAATCTACTGTTAGTTTCTGTTCCCATTATCTTTCTATGTTCGTCTTTGTGCCATTTCTAACCAGCTGGGAATTATCACTTTCATCTACTCTCACCTCCGCCGTAAGTATTTTGGTCTCTAGATTACTTATCGAATTATCAGCACACTCACTGTTTTCCACGATATCCAGGGCCCCGGTCTATGTATACCTTAAATAACCCTAGAACACTATACGTCTCTTGCCCACATTCTCGGTATCCACCTTAAGTCACTGATCTTTTTTTGACAACCGACTATCAGGATCACAAAATAGAGAAATTCTCTACTTTCGTCTACCTTGAAGAACTCCTTTGTGAATTCCCTTTTACCTTATAGGCAAGGAAAGCGAGTCATTTGTATATGGCACTTTGGGGAAAGTCTTCCTGGCTTTACTGGCTTGCGAGCGCTGAAGAGAACACGGCTCTCCTGAAGACTGATGGTGAGTTGAGGGTCAGGTGGGCTGGATCACTGAGAGTTTCCACTCTAATATGATCACTCCGTCTCAGTGTCATGGCGTCGGATCAGGTACATAGATACAGTCACTTTAACATCCCAAACACAGAACCAGTGCAAGTCTCTGAGTATCGCTCCTTTTTTGAGTTTCTGAGCCAGGAAATCTAGGCGAGGTCCTCAGGAGTGAAGGTAATGAGGCAATATGATAAACTGATCTCACCAGGTATTAGAAGACGCTTAAAAAGAAATGAAAACGGAGAAAAAACTAACCTTTTTTTCTTGACAGCTTCAAGCCAGGGAAAGTTAGCGAGCCAACGAGGCAGAAATGAAGACAGGAACCCACTCGGCCGCAGTCTGGGCCTTGTTTACTCCACCCCAACACTCACGCTCCACCGCCAACGATGCACTCGGTCAGGTCAATCGCTTACTCAAGGCTCCGTTTTGTCTTCCCACAAATATCCTCAGACACGACACTGGTGGAGAACAGATAATACATGATATACGGCGAATAATACAGGAAAATAACACATACATGTCAGGACCCTCAATGATAAAGTTACAATATCATTACTATTATTCATTCTTAATATTTTCATTATCCAATTACAGTTTATGCATATATTTCTTATCATTTCCATGACTGGTATAAAAACACAGTTCAGTGACGCGCTGCGGGGCAGACTCTCTTGGGAGTGCGAATGTCATGTCACTGTCACTGAGGTGTGTAAGTAGCTGATGACCTGGGGAAAATTTGCCCGGTGGGTAATTACAGTTGCCTGTGACATCAGGCGTGTTTTAGTACCCGGAGCGCGCGCCACCGAGTCAATTAAAGGTAGGAGAAGACACACAGTCGTATAACTACGTGTGTGGAGGCCTTTCGGTACGGACGTATATGTACGAGAGCAGTCCATTAAGTAAAACCATAAACTTCAGTACTTATAAGATAACATCAGTTGTGGACTTAAAGTAATTGTGAAGTGAACAAGTGAATGGATTCCTGGTGTTCCTTTTAACTGCTCTCATTGATAAATTATTCCATATGTAAGCAAACCTGTTGAAGAGAAAGTACTTTGCTTCACTCAAACACTCGTTCTTTATCTCGCACTCAACATACTCCCTCTCTTGGCTGGGACCTGTGCGTCATCTTGGGATCAGTAACGTGGTTCAACTGAATAAAGCTGAAAAGAAATCCCAACCTATAACGCTCTCTAAACGTCACTCGTTTCCCTCTGTACAGTTTCAAAACACCGCAATTCGGCCCTACAGTAGCAGACGTGCTGGGCATATCCATAGCCTCTTTCCCAAACTTCATCCCCTTTTACCACAGGAATCGTCCAGGACTATCGAGTACAGTCACCCCTCACACAACCCTCTCTTTTGTGTCTGTTCACCCCCATCTAAAATGGCTCGTTATTCTCGTTCATACCGCTCTAACCCCACCAATTATCGCCCCACTGCTCTCACTCCTGCTATACCACCAGATCCTTCGAAACTCTCTCAAGCTCCCACTTTCTCAAACGCTTAGGATTCTAATCCCTTCTCTCCGATCAACAGTACCGATTCCCCAGTCGATAGGTCTCCTGCTGACCTTCTCTCCCATGTGACTCGCCTCGGGTCCTCCTCCACTCAGGGATTTTGTCACAGTCCTCGACATCTCCAGGGCATTTAAAAGAGTGTGGCATAAGTCTTATCTTTCTAAACTTCCTTCCTTTGGATTCCCTGCTTCTCTCTGGTCTCTAATATATAGTTTCCTCTCTGGCTATTCCATTGTTATAGTTGCTGATGGATCTAATTCACTCCTCTCTCATCCAATTGCTTACTCTCTTCTTCTTTCAATAAATGATAATTTTCTAATTCTAATCCTATTCACTCTTATGTTTATGATTCCACTTTGCATACTTCAGCTGATTTCCCTCTCCTACTCCCAGTCATACTCGTTCCCTATCTCGTACGGAACATATTTCCTCCTCAATTTTGGACCTGTGCAGCCCCTCAAAGTGGGTAAAAAGTAACCTTGTTAAATCTAGTATTGCGAAAACAAAATTCCTCCTCGTATTTCAATCAAATAACCATTCGTTTCCCTCTAATTTTCAGAACACCATAATTCAATCTTGTGATAAACACGTTAGGCATAACTGTATCTTCCACTATAATAGAAACGTCACACAATCAACATCACAATGCCTGCCTCCCAAAAGCTGGGAGTGTTGTGTACAGTAATGATTTTCCTTGTGAGCAGAGATTTCATATCTACAGGGATTCTATTCGCTCAGTTATGGAATCCTGCTCACACATCTGGGGTGGCTTATCCTTTCCTTTTCTATTAACTAATGTGGAATCAAAAGCCTTCCGTCTCATTTATTCTCCTGGCATCACCTCTCCACAACCTTCCCTCTCCGTACGCCGCGGTGTTGCTGCTGTCTCTCTATTCCTCAGGTATTACTTTGGTCAGTGTTCTCGTGAGCTGTCCGCATGTGTCCCCACCCCCGAAGGCTTGGACCTGAGGCATGCGTTTGACCGCTGCTTCCCACAGTTTCAGTGTGGCGACCGGTCACTCGAGGACTGGCCGTTATGATGCCTCCTTCCTAGAACAACTATGCTGTGGCATTCATGGCAGCAAGTTAAACGCCTGAGAGGTACTGTACTACCATATTAATCTACGTGTCTTGAACCGATGCCTGGAATCATATCGTACACTCCCTATCAGGATTGCTAGTCTTGCATTTTGTCCTATTAGACTAGGCTATTAAGAGAAGCGAGGCATTATCATTACATTACCCATATATCTTTTCCTGTTTTGTCTTACTTTTCCTCTTCACTATATTCTTACATCATTTTTTTTCTGAACACTCAAGGCTTTGCCAAGAAGAGAGCCTCCGTCTGTGACTAGAGGTCTTGTACAAAAAGGAAATATATACATTGTACCAGACTGGGTCCTTGCACCTCTGCCACACCTGTCAGTGTCACTGAACCCTCCATATGCATTGCGACGCTCGTTTGTGTCCCTGCTCTTCACTCACATCTACGGACGCCAGCGATTCCTTTGCATGACATAAGTACATATTCTAACTCATGTCACGTATATAGATGCAATAGTTGAAACTCTATACTATCTCATGGTGAGCAGTGACATAGCCCGTTGCATTTAATCTCCTTAGATGGTTATAAAAACATTACTGTATCTAATCACACATTTTGTCTTTTCTGGACCTTTTCCATCACTGAAAAAAAAAGCCTACGATTTTCTTTTGATGCCATAATATATATCTTTGGAGTTTTAGCTATTGCAACAGTCCAGATCATAACCGAAGTTATATAATACTAACATAAACTCGTGTGGGTTGGATATTTTGGGCAGTAATTAGCAAGTTATGTACGGTGTAGGATTCATCTAATAACTTTCATGAGGGCTCTGTTAAGCTGTTGAGACTCCATGAGCGAGTAACATCGGATATAGTCGATGGACCCTGGAATTTCGAAAGGGGAAGACGAGTTGCAGGCGTACAGCAGAACCAAAGGCAAACGTCAAGTCTTCCAGAGAAAGAGGAGGCGGGTGCCCATGAAAAGCCAATTAGCCAGCTTTAGAGATGGAGAGAAGCCTCATTCTCGTTCTCCCTACTAAAACCTTAAGCAGCTTTTCCCTCGAGAGAAAACCCAGCAAGGACCGCGCCGACCAGCGTTTCCCCTTGGGTCACACACACTGATGAGTAGCGGGCTCGCTGGGTCCAGCATGTTGTGGAGATGTCCTTGCCTCACTGCGTTTCCAAGTGGCAACATCTCCTCTGAGGGACTGTCTTGTCTCGATCCACGAGTTCGACGTGGTCTTATGTCATCTGGCGCACGGGGCACCACAAGGAATGACCGAAAACGTTGTTTTGGTCACCAACTGTGAACGTTTATCCGAACCTATTATCACACGCGGGGGGTATATATGGACTACATTCATAGTGCAATGAACGCTCACTTCTACAGGATATTCAGTGTCCTCCAACAGCAGGATTCGAACCCATACGACTCGTGTGGAAGCTTGGGATGTTATGCAATAGGCTATGGAGCCCATGATAGAGAAGTGAGCATTCGATTATTATTAACCATCTCTTGAATGCTCTTGTCCTTCATGAGGAACCAGACATCACTGCATATCCTAGTCATCAGCCTACCTCTTGGACATCCTCCCACTTACTAGACATCACCCCACCTTCTTTGTAAAATCTGTCCCCATTACGCGTATACACCAACTGCTTTGACCTTCTTAACGCGATCTTTTCTCTAGACGCATCTATTTTTCAACTACTTTTACCCGTCTGCTCAAGTGTCAACCACTTTCAGTTCAGATCCACTGCTGGTAAGCATTACTGTTTTCCTCTCGTGTCATTAGCGTCGTGTTCTCTCGTTTCTCCATATTTTCTATATTTATTTTGCTTTCTGTTCTCTCTCTTGTTTCGTCTTCTTTCTTAGTGTCACATTTTTCTTTCTCAAGACCGTGTCTAACTTTTTTCACGACATGCAAATTGCTTCGTCGAATCAACCGTCCCACTAATGTTCCATTTCCAACGTAAACCTTTATAGAAAAGAAAAAGTATTCTCATTTCTCACGAATCTTTATTTTCCATTATTTTTGCCTAACTCGTCTCCAAGGTAACGTTTCTCTCTGCCTAATGGTCTGTGAATTCTATCGTCCTAGTTTCTTCATGCGATACTAACTCGTATCTCGACTCAGATCTATAACTCTCTAACATATGCTTCACTGTTCTAATAATGTTCGACGGCTGGTAATAACACTTGGAGGTTACTTCAGTCTACTACACAACTTTTGATTCTGTTCAGTAAGTCCTCTTTTCTTTTTTGCACTCACACATTGCTAGTCCACAGCCTGTTCAATCCTACTGTTCCCTCCTGCATTTTTCATAAGATTTTCTATTTTCCTTCTACAAATCTACAAATGCTCTTTATTTAGTATATTTTCTCACAGGCGTGTATGGTTCTACCCCTAAAACCACAGCCCTCCCCACACGTCTGGTCCATCACTGCGTCACCCATGATTCTAAGTCCTCTGATGTCTTCAGTGCACTCCTTTAAGCTCCTTATGTCATCGTTGCCAAATTTTCCTTAACCTACAATTTCCTAGCGATAGTTACAGTCATTATCTTCCTTTCCAATTTACCTGCTTCCTTGGTAGACTCTCTTCCTCACCCACCTCACATATCCTTCGTTACCTTTTTGATTTTTCCCCTGATTTCTGACCGCCTTCCTATTCCTGCAGAATTGCCAGTTACTTTAGTGGAAATTATATTTGGCCATCCCAATTTTGTCTTAATTTTCCTAGGAAACCCGAGACTTTCCCGTGTTTTTTGACCTCTAGTATGGCCCAGTCTCTGCCCTTGTATGAATCTCGATTATATCACATCCACTTTCATATTTGTACCATCTATTCTGAAATTATTATGCGAGAGAACTTCATTTCGACTGTAATTAGACCAGAATAAATTACACGCAAGAGCTACGCTCCTTAATGTGATGTTATTACTAAATGATATTACTTGCCTATTTGTTTTATTTACCAATTCGTTTCATGATCACTCAAATTGGTGGTTACCAATTTGGTCGTTATAGATCCCAGAGGGGTCGATGGAACCGTGTTAGGGGGTCGATAAATGTATAGGGGTCGACAAGGGAGGTCGATAAAATTCTAAAGGTCGAAAAACGCCGACATTGAAAGTTTCTAAACAGTTGATCGTATACGAAACAAAGGAAAGGCAAAACTAGACTCTATTCATCAGCATAATGAGATGGAAAACTATAACCTAATGATCAACATTGGGCCAATCTATCTCAATAATGATGTAATATATGGCCATATACCACATTCTCTTTCACTACTTTTCTATTTCTTTTTTCTCATTGCTTGATGAAGAGGGGAAGAAGAGGAGGGAGTTGAAGAGGGGGAAGGGACAGACGAGAAATGGAAGGTAGCTATATAGCGTACAGGCGCTACTGAGGTGCGCGGATGTGTGCTGGGTGTACGTGTTTTATGATGCCTTATACATTCCCTTGGCAGACAGAGGACGTGTAAGTAGTGATGTTGTTGCTGATTGGATTGGGGAAGAGATTACATAAGTATTGTCCATTGTGTGCATTGATGGGTGACTGGAACGTCTAAGACGTGTCTTGTTTATATGGTTAATATGGATAGGACCTCCAGTTTATTTGTTGTGAATATACATCTCTCGTTTATATAGTTTTTATGGATATGTCTCTAGTTTATATGACTGTGTCTTTAGTTTATATGGTTCATATGGATAAGTCCTTACTATATTTAGTTATATGGATATGTTTCTAATTTATGTGGTCATATCTCCAGTTTACATGGTTGATAGTGATATGTATAGTTTATATGATTTATATGGACGTCTAGTTTACATGGATATGTCACTGCTTTATGTTATATGGATATGCCCCCACAAAGAATTTCTCACTCTAAAGGTATCCATTATTTCGTTGCAAATGGAAGTATCGCAGTCCAAGCGTTGCAGGAGTTTCAAGAGAGAGTTCCTAGGTAACATCAGAACTCTTTCTTAGAAAAGGGTGTTGGGGTAATCAAATAAATAAACATTTTAAACGATAAACATCAATATTTGGCCAAGAGCAGGGTGGAAAAGACTTATATTTTCATTCTAACGAAATGTTACAGCTTACCCAGAGCCCTTTATATCCGATACCATCGTCTGACGTTGAATATAACCTGGACACAAACCGGACTGTGATTTGAACACACGGGTACCCATCACTTCGAAACTGCCTCTCCCCCTCCTCACTTTACGAACCTGTGACCTTTCCACGGAACGTACACGACCGAGTTTCTCCCTGATGTTGGAGGCCTGGCCGCCGCCGTCGCTGCCGCCTCCCCGAGTGATGTTAGTTCCTCAGGTTCCTTCCTAAGTCTCTGCTCGCGAAAGTCTTCCGTGAGCTTTGGTGATAATCTCTTTGATCTAGTTGCAAATTGGGATGATTCTTGTTCCATATCACCTGAATCCGTGTTAATTTTTGAACCACGGTGCCTGGTATACTGCTGGGAAGAACACCGTTCCTTCTTTTGGGGTTGTGGGACACCAGATGTCCTGTCATATACGAGTCAAGCTTTGGTGTCCAAAAAATGCTTAAGGAATCTCCCGTTTGTTCTCTCTGGTGGTGTCCGCTACGGTCAAGTTGACGGTCCCTTCAGCACGTCTCACATGTCCGGTGTGGCATGTCTACCTGACCCTGAGATGAGGATCAAAGCTACAGAGGTATTGTCGGGCCTCACTCGTCTCTCATGTCAACTGTGGCATGCCTACCTGACTCCAAAGTGTCAAAGCTACAGGGGGAGGTTTTGTCTAACGTCGATTGGTCCAGATGACTGCTCACCTACATGAATCTTCATTTTGCACACATAATAAGTATCAGCATCATCCATTGCTACTACATTTATACCATACTTATTGCGGGATTATGCAGCATACAGCGCCTGAATGGACACTTGTCCCCCGAAACCTTACAAGCGTATCATCAGCATATAACGCATTATGAGGGATAATGATTCTCATATGTTCAACAAACATTTCGAATGCACTGGTGCCTGCCTAATCTACCTTAACCCGCGTCCAGGACGTGTTGTTACCTCACTAAATGGGAGGCAAAACTATGTGGAATGTGAGACGATGTATACACACAGGCCGTCAGTAAGATCACTTTTTTCCCGCTGTGTCCTGCATTCCTTTGCCTCTTTAGGGCTGGCGCTTTGCCTTCCCACCTGCTGCTTTCCCTAGCTTTTATTTTTAAGGTTCGCCACACACTTTCCTCTACTGCTTTCCCTTCCGTTGCTTCATCACGGCAGTCACTCAGTCCTCCTCTCTTACTGACAACAGTAAGTAACAAGTGACTGACTCACAACGCACATCCTCCGTTCCTACGCAGCTACCCTCTCTCTCTCTCTCTCTCTCTCTCTCTCTCTCTCTCTCTCTCTCTCCCCTCCCCCGCTTCCCCCTGCCCGGGTCAGCTGAACGGGGCGTCCAGCCAGCCGTGAGTGTCTGAGGCAAAGATACGTATATCCATCGACCCAAAACTCGTTGTAAATTTGTTATTGTTCGTCCACACGGCTGACAGGCCCCGGGGCTTGAGGGGGATTAGGGAGGGAGGTGGAGGGAGGATTTGGGAGGTAGAGGGAGGGAGGATGGGAAAGATGGAGGGAGGATGGGAGAGATGGAGAGAGTATGGGGCGTAGATGGACGAGGGATGGGAAAGATCGAGAATCCAGGTAGATGGTGAGAAACATGAGGGTGGTTGGGTGAAAGGGGATGGAATAGGATAGAAGGGAGAAGGAGAAGGGAGGAAGGAAAAGGAAGAGTCTACAGGAGGAATGGCAGCAATCCCCCTGGACTCGTGTGTCAATCTCCCTGACCTCTGTCCACTGTCTCAGGTCATGGCGACTCCGTCCTCTTCCATCGGTGCTTTCAGTCGAACGTTGATTTCATGTCGGGCGTTAAGTGCATAAAATGAACCCATGAAGCCTTTTTATCTACATAGGAAGTGGTCTTATGGCCTATCACACCCTGACGAGGGGTCAAGTGTGGTGCTTTTCATACACTATTACTTTCTAACTCAAGGACCCTCCTTCTATGGGGGCTCTTGCAGCGCTCAGAAAGCCGGCCACGTCCATTGGGCGGGATCACAGGTCAAGATATATGATATCTCATGTACGTCTACTTCAGACGAACACGGGGCCACTCATGGGTAAGTGTTCAGAGCCTTCAGTATGGATGGGGCATCGTGGGCATGAGGGGGTCTTGCGATATGTTGAATCTGTTTGTAATACAGGAGGGATAGTTGGTGTCCAGAGGACAGACGAGAGAGCGGAGTCTGTAACGCCTGTGGTGTGTGTGTGTGTGGTGTCGGTTGTAAAAGTGCCCATCGGGCTGTTATGGTTTCAAATTCCGTGTTTGTTGAGGGAGAGGGGGAACCTGTAAGTTTAGGCTGATTGGGAGTGAAGCAGACGTGAGCTTTTTTATTTTCCTCCTGGGGGGCTGGCGGTACGTTGTGAAATGTTTTTGGTCTGGGAGCGTTCTAAGTTCTGCTGCAAAGTACGGAGAGGAGCCCGACCTATTCCGGTGAGATTGTAGTGGAAGTGTTTCTGGGTCTGTTGTGCATCTGTTGGATAACCGTAGTCGGTAGGCAGACGCTGATTGCGCTGAGTATTCTGTCCCGGATGCTATGCGGCTTAATCACGTTTACCTCCGGCAGGGGTGGATGATGAACAGGCTGGTGAGGCGTAGTTTAGGGTGGACTGGACGAATTGTTTGGAGAAGATGTTAAAAGGATTATTTTTCCGAGTGTGTGTGTGTGTGTGGATGTGTCAGTCTGTTTATCTATCTGTCCCCAACAATTTCTCTCTTTTTCTCCTGTTTGCTGTATTCTGACGTCCTCAAAGCTCAAAACAT
This sequence comes from Panulirus argus, assembly GCA_038088735.1. NCBI lineage: Eukaryota > Metazoa > Arthropoda > Malacostraca > Decapoda > Palinuridae > Panulirus > Panulirus argus. Next base: position 11,953 of record JAYMFT010020215.1, read on the forward strand.
ACTGCCACATCCTCAGCAGAGGAGAATACAGCTTTCTCATCAACACACTCGAGTCTACAATGAGGAAGTATTGATACGGAGGTCAGAATAACATTTTCCCGCGTTCAGAACTGAACGTATCACAGCGACTCTGTAAACAATCACTTCCTCAACGACGCCTTTGAGTAGACTGAAGTCTTTTTAAGTGCATCCTTGACTATATATACTCGCCCGGTAACACTGTAGAGTGACGATTTTTACGAGAACACTGTACACTGACGCCTTCATGTCCCCCCTCAGATTGGCAGTGTATCGATGACTCTAATAAAACTGCCGCTATCTCTACAACACTAGATTGACACAATATCGGCAACACTACGCACCAATTCTTTTCCAGCAACACTAGATTGTTTTTTTCTTTTTCAGCGACACTGGAGTAACAGTGACAGTGGCACTCTTAAAATGATAGCACCTCAGCGACAGTTTATCTCAACACTTTCCAACGACACAAATCACTCTCGTAACGACATCCCGGACGACGACGAGGGTCTCAACTGCATTTTAAACTGGCTCTTCAGGCGAAAATCTAAACTGACAAAATTGTCGAGAATGCCATCGACAGACTTTTCAGAGGTACACTGGTGAGAAAATACCTCAGCCACACATATGGCTGGCAGGGCCTCTGCGAGGCGAAACTTGCACTCTGTCGAGGAAGCGTTAGACTGGCCTCGTCAGCAGTACACGGGAATGGGAACATCTCAACGAAAATATATATACAATGGACACTGTCCGTCCTTCTGAGACGCCGTAGACAAGCATTTTCTTAATGGGTAAAAGGCAAAGATAACACCATATTCTATCATTCGGGGATGATAATCTGATATCTTATCAGTTTCCCTTTTGGACTGACGCTGTCTCATTTGATATCCTCAGCTCGATGTGTCACCGACTCTCTCTCAGCGAGGTTAACTGACATGTTCTCAGTCACGCTTTAGATCCTATTTCTTTCACATTCGTCTTTTCCCATCTCACCCCGAAAATCTCTCTGATATAAGCAGCTCCTGACCTTTACAACCCCACGTTTGGACGAAGGGGAAAAAAAAAAAAATCTACCCAGCCATCTATTCCGGTCATTTTCTTCGGCACAGCAACTTTCAGGAGTCGAAGTTTCCCCCGAAAACTCCTTCATCCCTTCTTATCTCACGCTTCTGCCGCCAGGGCTCTTCTTCTGCTATCAATGCCCGACCTTCGGTTATGGCTCCTTTTTCCCCTCGCGTGGAAGCCACCAGAGTGGTGCTCCTGATGTCAGGGGAAATTAGAAAGAGGCTATGCAACTATACACACAATAAAAAGAAAACTTGACATATGGGGGAAATCTATAACACATTAATCTGTCACCGACTCTATTAAAAAACAGTAACCTGCCGCTATTCATATAACATTTATATCTGCCACAATCTCCACAACACTACACTGACACTTCATCAAGTGACACTCTTAAGTGATTTTTTTTCCTGCCTCAGACGATTAACGATTCTATTTTGGCGACAATAGATTAAAAAAGTCCCTTAATGAGACTCTTGACAACTGGTTCACCAACTCAACTTGAAGCTGACTCCTCCAGCGGAAGTCTAAATATATACTCGGTCGAAGACGGATTTGTCACTGCGTTTGCGGTATCCTAAAACCGAAAAAAAAAATTAATTCAGAGACGCGCTTAGCCGGCAGTGCCTCTTCGAGTCAAAACACATCCACTTCATCAGGGACGCTTTTTAGAGTGACGCTATTAGCAGTCCCGAAGGGCGAGGCTATCTTAAGAGCACTTCCTGTCTAGCACCACCTCAGCGACGGTGTGTTAATGACACGACCCATCCGCGAACACTGTAGACACGCGCTTCCTCAGGGCAGCTAAAATAAGACTTTTTTTGTGAGCCAATTTTTTTTTCCGATATTCTCTGCTTTACGCTTTAAAAATTTTCTCAGCAAATATCCTCTAAGTCAAACATTATTGGTACTTTCCAAGTGAGACTATAAGAAGCGTTCTCAGCAACGCTCGGCTAAGGATTTTCCTTCGTGACACGAACTCTTTCGTGTCCAATTCAATCGTGTGTGTGACCCATCTCCCTTAGGATGTTACTCCCACGACTGGATATCCTTCCACCCCTCTGGTTTCTGCGGTTCTTCTTGGGGGAAACTCTCAGGAATAAAAAGTCTCTTTCTTTTTTAACTCAGTCTTTCACCCGTGCCGATCTCACGCCCCTTTTCCACGCGCATCTCTCTCCTCATTTATGTCCCTCTCTCCTCACTTGAACAGCCTATCACAGTGGCTTTCTATTTTCTGTCTAAGCAGCAGCCTCTAACCACGTCGCCGTACCCTGAGATTCTAGTTTCAAAAGTCTATATCAAGATAATTTGTTCCTCTTAAGCTACAAATAATAGAAGCTGTTGCCTCTAATTCTTACTGAGAGTTTGTGTTCAGTGTGTGTGTGTGTGTGTGTGAGTGAGTTGCTTAATCATCTAAACTGACATCTTCCCTCACAGACATGAACAAAACTTCCTGCTCAACAAAGCAAGTGAATTTAACTGCATTGTCCCCGCCCTCAGAACTGACATTTTCACAGAGCACATTGAACCATTACAGTAATACTATAAACTGACAGTCTTTCATCAACAACGCTATACACTTGACACATACACACTGGCACTTTAGATTCGTGTCTCCTGAGACTAACACCTTGTCCATGACTCTTTAAACTGCCGTTGTATCCACAACACTAAACTAACACTTTATCGTCGACACTCTAAATTGATTTTCTTCCGACAACACAAGACAGATTTTCTTTAGACACTCATTGGTACTCTAAACTGAGAGCACTTCAGCTACAGTCTGCCCTGACAGTTTTCAACGACAAAACACTATTTTTTACGACATCCAAGACGACTGATTTCTCAACGACACTGTAGACTGACTCTCTCAGCAACAGTCTAAACAGAGACATTTTTCAAGGATGCCATAAATTAACTGTTAGAGCGTAGGCAGAAAATATCTCAGCAACATTTTTTTAAAGTGGCATTAAAGCCTGACCACCTCGCTTGGACCTTAGGTCTGTGTGGTCTCTGTATCTCTGTATGTCTATGAGACACGAGAGGTCAGCAGTGTCTCAGCGGGTCGAGAGTTTCATTCCATAAGGAACGTTTAAAACTGACCCTACCATCGGTACACCAGAATGAGGCTATCTGTCTCAGTGTCAGCCTCGTCTTGTACTACTTCAAAGACAAGATCGTCTGGCACTATCCTTCAGCGACAGTGTAGATCAAAATTTACACTGGGGAGTTAATTCAAATAATTTCCAAAATATCTTACATATTCAGAATTTAATTTTGGACTGACAATTTCTTAGGTCATATTCTCTGATCGATACATCGCTGACAAATTCTCAGCCTCTACCTGACATGTTCTGTTCCTTAAGTTACTAATATCTTCTTGATATATTACTTTTTCATCTTCCTGGCGACATATTACAACTTTTTTTTATGGTCTCGAGTCTTCATTTCTGTAAATATACATAAAGAATTAACCTCCAAGATTTGAGAATCTCTTCGGGCCATGTTTCCTGCAGCAATCTCTCAGAAATAGAAATTCCTTCCCCTCTCATTTTTACAATCCTAGCCTCATCCCTCACACCTACTAGCTGGCATTCTTCTACCCTCATCCCTCTCCTCGTTACGATCCTTCTCTCCTCAGACACAGTTACAGTGGCTTTCTAGTTTCTTCCAGCAGCACTCTGTGCCAAGCCGCTTTATGTGTCTCGAACCCCAGCGCTCTCCTTGTCTTGCGATTCCACTTCAGAAAATCCATCTCAAGAGGTCGCGTCTCTCTTAACCTACAAGTCATAAGGACTGTTGTCTCAGATCCTGGCGGGGAATCTGTCTTTATTTCATGGTGTGTGTCTGTATGTGTGTGAATGCATGTATGTATGTATGTGTGCTTCTATGTATGTAAGTATGTGTGTGTATGTGTGTGTGTGTGTTTATTTGTGTCTGTATGTGTGTATGTATGTATGTGTGTGTGCTTGTATGTAATTACGTATGTATGTGTGCGTGTGTTTGTGTTTTGGGGACAGAGTCTTACACTCGTGTTGCCTCGTCTCTTAGCCTTGTTTACATGAAGCATGTCTTTACTCTACACACACACACACACACACACACAACCCTCTCAGCGAGAACCGTTACACCTACCATGGCATCTCTTCCTGCGCTGAATATCGAGGAAATAGTGAAGGAGAAGGTGGAGGAAGGGCTAAAAGGCATAGCTGTGGATGTAAAAGCAAGAGAAACCCGAGAAACAAGTAAATTCTCAAAGGAAATAGCAGCCGTGCTTGTACCAGAGATAGCCAAAGTCATCACAGTGTCTGTATCCGCGACAGTAACGTGTGCTTTCAAGGAAGTCTCCAGTGAGTTAACAAAAATGTTAGATATTTCACAAAAGCAAGCTTTGTTAAATAGATATGAGACAGATAAGTTGGAG
>JAYMFT010020226.1:0-16459 GCA_038088735.1 Panulirus argus
GGCCGAACTGCCGCAGTAGCAAACCACGATTCGAACCTATAATGCGCTCGACCCTGAAGGCGCGGGCGGGCCCGTGAATGCGTCACGGTCAGGAACGCTAACCGTTACACCACGGGAGTCCATGAATATCTGCTTTGTTCGGTTTTGTGTATCTGACGTGATTACCATTTTGTTTTGAGATCATTTACATATATTCTTATCTCCTGCGTCAGCTACATTTGCTGGGGCCAAAATGTATCCGAAGGTGTTTTATTGAAAAAAGATTGAGTAGTTCTTCCCCTTTCTTAGACCTCGTTTGTTCATCGTTTGTTCTCTCTGCCTCTGAGGCAAATTCACGCAGCGGTTGACGTACGTAATGTAAACATTCACCTCAGACTACGAGACTATATCAACCCAACAAAATGATTAGTCGCTTTTTCCAGGCCCGTTGAAAAAATTAGGTGGCTTGATAATGCCACTCGATTCTTCCCAGTTCTCTCGACCTGATTTAGTTAGATTTTTTTCTTTTTTCTACTGTTCCGCTACTGTATTCAGAGTTCCCGAGGCCACAAAGCTCATGAAATAGACCTTGATTGTTGGATTTCTTGCTGAATACCAATTTCGTCACCCGGGCTGGCTGCTCATTTATCTCATGATAATGACGCAAGAGCTGGGCTTACAGAGTCTCTTGTATATATATATATATATATATATATATATATATATATATATATATATATATATATATATATATATATCAAGCCTGACTGACACCTTCACACTTGCTGAAATTCGAAGTCAGATGTGAAGCATTTTATGTCTCTGTCCCCTGCGCAGGTTGTCTCATTAATTGAAAAAAAAAGATCTCTTCTCCCAAAAGGTCATGCTGTTGGCGTTAAATTCTCGTGTGATTTTTCCGGAAAAAAAAAAGGTAGAATAATAGAAAGAATCAGTTTCATCGAAGAGAAAGAGAGAGAAGAGGAGAGTAGGATCATGTAGTGATCAAGAAATAATCTATTTTTTGTCAGGTTGTGATTTAAAGATAAAAAAAAAGAATTGTACTAACAGGATGGCATCTCTCTCTCTCTCTCTCTCTCTCTCTCTCTCTCTCTCTCTCTCTCTCTCTTTCTCTCTCTCTTTCTCTCTTTTTCTCTATCTCTTACTCTCTCTTTTACCCTCTCTTTCTCTCTTTCTCTCTCTCTTACTCTCTTTTTTTTTCTCTCTCTCTCTCTCTTCTCTCTTCTCTCTCTCTCTACCTGGACTCCACCACCAACAACAGCAGAACGCTGGTAGACGTGTAGAAACAGTTGGAAAGATATCGAATATTAAAACGGCACTTATATACCCACACACACAAAAAAAAAAAAAAGGTGACCTTATAAACTACCAACTTACTCGTTGAGATATACCTTACGTAGAATTATTAGACGAACTATAACACTGGGAAGGGGGGGGGGGAAGGACGGGGAATTAAGGAAATATTCATCCAATCAGCGAAGTGGCGGGAAGAAGCGCATCCTGTTGGACTCGGAGGTCGGGGAGTGGTGAGTCCTGTTCGTGTCTCAGCCGCGGACAATAACCGAGCATAACGACCCCCCATATCTCACGGGAATGGGGTCGCAGGCAGGGGGTCCCCTCGACACCCACCGGAAGCGGGCCACTTTGTGGCCAGACACTGACCGGAAGCGGAGAGCTTCCGGCCGGCCGGCCGGCCGGCGCGGAGCTCCGGGAGAGAGAGAGAGAGAGAGAGAGAGAGAGAGAGAGAATGAATCTCTTCAACTAGAACTAAATGGTGTGAACACGACGGTACGACCCTCCCTGGGTCGTGGTGGTACGACCCTCCCTGGGTCGTGGCGGTGCGACCCTCCCTGGGTCGTGACCCATAGGGACGACGGTGTAACCCCTTCGTCTCATCTTAACTACAACACGCCACCCACTCCACCACCGACCACAGTACCACCTACACCACTACCACAACCACAACCACCACTACCACAACCACCACTACCACAGCCACCACTACCACACCACCAAGGCAGTCCAACCTACGTGATCCCTTTACCACAAACATTTTAACGAATCATTTTCCCACTTGCTCATTTTCTTTCTTACTCAATTTCTTTCCAGACAGCTGACAATATATCTAGTCTCTTCCATCATCTACCTCTAAGAATTAATCATAGCACAGCAGAGTGGGGGGAGTGGGAGTTTAAAGAAGGGGGGGGGGAGGGGAGGCTGGTTGAGAGAGAGGGAGGGGTGATTAGCGGGGTGGAGGAGGGGAGAGGGGGAGGGAGGGAGGTCTGAGATCATTGCATTAAGCCTTGTGTGTGGCACAAGACGCGCTGGGGGGAGGGGGGTGGACAACGATGTGGAACACAGACCAACACATTCCACCAGGGTAACAGACACCTAAATAGTACAGACATTTGCACAGAAATATTCTGACAATATGACGGAGAAAAAAAAAATATACGCCCGTACAGAGCCGAAGAGAGCTAAGCTCCTCAAAAGGAGGCATACTAGTCCACCGCCAGATAGGAGGGTCACTCCCTCGCAGGTGGTAGGGAGGGGGGTCGACCACCACATCCACCAGTAGGGGTGGAGCGTCTGGTCATGTGGATGGGGGGGGGGTGATGTGGGTTATGGTACAGTAAGGTGCAGGTGGGTGGTGTAGGTGGGTGGTGCAGGAGGGTGGCCTCGGGTGGATGATGGCATAAATGGATAAGCAGGTTATCTAACACAGGCCTAAGGTGGGTGATGCAGGTGGGCAGAACTAGGTGGCTGTTAGCAACTTACCACTGGTGTCAGGTGGGTGGTGGGCGTGAGGGGTGGGCGGGTGTGGGCGGGTGTGGGCGTCGCTCTTGCACTGCATCTTTTGGTCGGCAGCAGCAAGTGGGTGGGGCAGGGCGTTAGTGAGACGACAGGTCTGCCATGAGACGGGAGACTGTCTCCCTTGCTGTCTCTCTGAAATATTCCTGCACCAACGTGAGGAGAGAGACCTGTCTCTCCTATCTCTTTGGACCAGAGAGAGATATGTTCTGACTCGTTCTTCTATCTCGCATTAATAGTATCATGGGCAGATCTCTTGGTCTCGATCTCTCGTTACGAGGAGCAAGGAGAAACGCCACCTAAGTCTCTTTATCTCATCAACTTTCAATAACTTGAAGGTAAATAATATCGTCCCGTCTCTCCCAAGGTAGACGCAATGTGGAGAGATGTCTGGTTTGTGTCTCTTACTTTCTACGTCAACACACGGGCCGTGCAGAGAGATCCTGCCTTCATTTCGCATGCTATCTCGCTGTGTCACATCCTGCGTCTGCGTCACACAGCCTGGGAGAGGCCGGGTGGGGCGGCACAGATGGGCATCTCTCTCACACTCACCACGTAAAGCTGACTTTCATTTTCCCCTTTCTCTTTTTCCCTCACCTTTCCTCTCTCTCCAGAGCCGGGCACGGCAGCCGACAGGGACGGTAGGCTCCAGCACCGGGCACGGCAGCCGACACGGACGTATAAGGACGCGTGAGGAGGGCCTGCCCACCGTATAAGGACCTCTGCCCAAAAGGAACTTGACCGCCTCCCGCTTCGCTGTATACGGCCGGGACGTGAGGAAGTGTGTGTTCCCAGGGTCCCCTCTCGTTCCGTCTGACACCTGTTCTGCTACACGTGCCTCCTCGTCAACACCTGTCTCCTCTCAACACGTGTTATGTCTCTCTTCGTTCGAAAGAATTTTTTTTTTTCGCACAACTGCCTCGAAGTCGTTCGTTCGTACAGCTGTTATGACCTCAGCAGTAATTTTCGTGAGTAAGTTCGTGAGTTGGTTCCCAGTATGTTACGTATAGCACCTGGTGGGGGGAGGGGGTAAACATCACTGTGTTGACGACGCCATGCTTGCCGGGGCACTGTGGGTTAACCCATGTTATACACACACAGACACACACACGCATCGAGGTAGAAATGCCATCCATCCAACACGTCTGTAGAACAATTGAGTAACTTTCTACCGTAATGTTACACAACCTTGACCTGTGACCCCCTGCATACGCAGTGGGGGATGAGGGGGGCACGGGTTAATCTCCAATTGTTTACCTCACCGATAAAGGTGATGACGTCGGAACCACCTTCACGTCCACCACCCACACATACGCACACACAATCGCCCACGTACACAAATACATACTGCACATAAATAAAATAAGCATACATAAAAAGATGCATGACTGAATCATGTAGTCAAGGGGAATGAACACATTCAGTTCACTGATGGGTCATAGGAGAAATTTAACCAGAGGAAAGACGGGCAGCGACTGAAGAGCAAATAGAGGACCTCCTACAGGCCATACAACAGATAGAAATGCCATAAAGACAGAGAACACAACGTGTTAATACAGTGGGCGGGGAGGGGGAGCAGGAGCAGTTTCCAGGACTGTCGAACAGACGCAGTTCATAAAGAAATGATGTGAAAAAAAAGAAAAACTGGAACTATTGCAGCAAGACATAGGGAATCAAGTAAAGCTGTAGAGAAATTAATATATACTGTTAGAGAATGAACAATCTGCAATATTTATGGTCCAGTCGATAAAATGATTAAATAAGACCAGAGTATAAAGGATCAACGTTTGATGGCAAAAGAAAAAAACATATTCATGAGATACCCAAAAATATGGAGGCTGACGGGTCAATACTGATGGAGACAACAAAACTGGATGAAACCAAAATTACGTACATTATCGAACCAGGAAGCTGAGAACGGGGATCAGTGATGATTTCTGGTCTGAAATAAGAATATATTCCGGCCACAGACGTAAGGGTGAAGAAGGATGGAATACTTATCAAAAGACTCCTAAAGGTTAAAGACATCCCAAGGAGAGTTTTTCCTATAATAAGGAATGAGGCAAACTGGCGAATACAGTCACAACACAGAGGAAGCATCCAGCCATAGCAACGTTCGTATGTAGCCAGGAGGTATTCGGGAGACTAAGACATAGAGACAAGGAGGATGTCAGCACCATTGCGGACGGACTAGTTGTAAATGGTTACGGGCTGGAATCCACAGAACTTATCATGGGAAATACACCAGACGTAGTTGGAGCTGTGGAGACACGACTTACCAGAGAGATAAGATCTCACCTGTTGCGTCCTGAGAGACACAAGATAGCAAGAAGGGAGAGATAAGACAAAGGAGGAGTACCGGCTCACGTAACCAGAGACAGATTCAAGTTGCACTAAATTTCGTTCTATGATTCGCTCAAATGGTACACAATGCAAAGGGTAACTGTAGGAAAGTCGTGCACAGTGGCGTTGATAATACACAATCCACCAGAGAGGATCTTAACGAACCAGAACAAAAACACGATGGTAACAATGATGCAACAATCGTGACGGTACATGAGGCAGTAGCGCCTACTTCTCAGACATGGCAAAGCCCTGGTAATGGAGGATGTCAGTCATAAAGTGACAAGCGGAGGGAATCTGGATTCTCAGGGTCATGGAGAGTCATGGAGACAAGTTCCTTCAGTGTACAAAAGAAGACAAAAAAAGTCCTGTCCCATCATGTCAATGAACACAAGGATGAGAAGGACTGATTCATCATCATGACTAGACTGATCTTCACACATAATGGCGTGCAGAGGGAAAATATCCAACATGATACACCAGTTGGAAAAATTTATCATGTAATACTTCAGTTTGGTTTCGAGACAAATGAGGCTGTAGAAAGAGTAGAGATGAGACCACATTTTATATACATAAGCTACAGAGAGCTTATCAATAGTCAGGAACCTGAGCGTTGTGGTGGAAGGGTCAGTAGCAGCCACAGGCCAGAGATACGAAGGGAAAGTCGAGAAAGAGGAAGGAATGGTTCGAGAAAGACGTAAAAAAGTCAAGGAGTTTCTCACTGTGCTGTGACGAAGATACAGGCGTCACTGCAATAAGCCAACGTTTACATAGCATAAGAGAACATGAAACAAGTACAGCTGAGGAGGAAAGGAGAAACAGAGAAACTTTGAAAACAAAATATTGTGGGCAAGTCAGAGGATAATCCAAAACTGTTCCACAAATCCATCAAGAATATAGTGTCAGTTGGGAAGCAGCAAACCAGATGATCCTAGTTACGGTCAAGATCCTGATGAAGTGCCAGGAGGGGCGGTGGAGGGCAAGCGTCATGCCTGTCAGCAAGACAGTAGACCGGGATGAGACACTGAATGACAGACCAGTCTCACTTTCGTCTGTGGTCTGTCAAGTAATGGAAAAGATAATCAGAAGGCAAATATATGACTTCCTGCAGAAGAAAAAAAAAAATGAAAAGACAACACGGTTTCTCTGGGTAAGGAACCTTTTAGATTTCTAAGAGAGAGTGAGCTCGAATTTATCTGGACTGTAGAAAGCATTTGACACCGTACACGCTGGATATTGGTAAAGAAGCTGGATCTTTAGGCAGAAATAAGGGAAAGAATATTTCGATGGACGAATCATCTAGCGAAAGGGAACAAAGGAAATATGTAAAGGAAGCCTTCTTAAAACAGGTTAAGATCACTACTATTCTTGATTCATTCAAACAACTAGCCAGAATGACTGGACTCCTACCTAAATATGTTGGCGGATGATGCCTAGGTCACGAGGAGAGTGAAAAGCAAAGATGATTGCATTAATTACTGATAAATGGTTGATGGCAATCAACCCAAATTATGAGGATGGGATACGGCAACAGAAGGCATTAACATGAATATTATCTAACAGGAAACTATCTGCGGCAATCCGGGTGTGGGAGGGACTTGAGAGTAGACACCGTCCCTAACTTTTCGCAAGTGTCCCATATTAGAATAGCAAAGGAGACAAACTGTCTGGTGGCAAATAGCAAAAGAGCCTCCACTTAAATGAAATTAATAAAAAAAAACTGTTCACATCCTACATTCCGTGAAAACTGTAATATGCTTCTTAATATTGATCTTAAAGTAACACAGAGAACTAATAGAGAAGGTCCAGAAGAAGGCAACAGAGATGGCAGCACCAGAATCAAGTGAGTTGTGTTACGGGGGTTAGGTTAAACCCTTAAATTTTTCCATCAAGGAAGGAAGAAGAGTAAGAGGTGACCTGATCACAACCTTTAGGTTTTTAAAACTGTTTAAAGATGCCAACGGTGAGCAAAGACAGAACAACCAGAGGATATAACACAAAATTAAGCAAGAGACTCGTTAGGAAAGACGAAAAGAAGTACTTTCACGGCGTACGAGTTGTGCATGAATGGAACCAACCGAGTCATGAGACAGTGAACGTTGACGGCATACAGATTTCTGAATAGTTGTGTGACAGTAAAGACAGTACTGGAGATGGGGCCCTACGAGAGTAAACCTCCCTCCCTGTACTGTTTAAATTGGTTTATATATACGTACACACACGACCTTCGGTACAGACATGACCTCTGTTGCATCATACCCACGTATTCGGCCTTATCTACACACAAGCCATGGATGATGAGCGCACACATCTTAACAACCATAGTAAGCCCAGTCATGCAAACACACACACACACAAACACGCATACAATCACGGCATCCACCACACGCTCACGGGCGCGAATCAAGCAGACACACAGGCATGCAAGTCCTGCTGAACCACAGTCCAAGAGGTGCACACACACACCAGGTGTACAGGAGAACACGGAATACAAGGTGCACACGCCAGTCACACACACACACACTTGATACACGAGAACGTACAGAAAACTAGGTGTACACACTTGATGCACGCGAACGCAGAGAACACAATGTGCACACGCTAGGGTACACACACTAGGCGTCAACACTAGGTGCTCACATTACGTGTACACTCAAGGTGCACATACTATGTGCACACACCAGTTACACACACTCGATGCACGCAGACGTAGGGAACACCATGTGCACACACTAGTTGTACACATCTGGCGCACACGCTAGGTTCACACACCAGGTCCGTGCACACGGCCAGCAGGACCAGGGAGTACTGGACGTACAGGGGTGGGGGTGCCCGGGGTGAGGGCGTGCATGGAGGGCGCGCGGGCGGGCGGGCGGGCGTGCGGCACCTGTGTTCTGCGCGTGGCGTGCGGCCAGACTGACTGGCGGGAGGCAGCGACGCGCGTACCGGCCCGGCCCGGCTGCCTCATACACACACACACACACACACACACACATCGCGATCTGCAATGCTCCACTATCCTCGTTATATTTCTATATGCCTGAGCTTATATTCCGTCAATATGCATCTATCGTCCAGTCGACATGCTCGTCTATACCGTCTATCCATTCAGTCAATTGCCTGTCAGCGTATGTGTAAGTCTCCTTATCTATATGTAGAACGAAATACTGGAACAGGTACAGAGGAGGGTGTAGAAGACCATCCTACGGTCCCATCTGCACTACATATCAAGAGGCGCTCAACACACTGGTCCTCCTAACCCTCTCCAGCCATCAGCTGGACCTCATCCCACTGCGAAGAAGCTACAGCACCACCCCCGCCACCGTCTTCTCCTGCCACATGCGATCCCCCGTTCCCGGGTTGCAGCTTGACACCACAACCACATCCAGCCCATCCCAGCTGGTACAGACCGCTACAGGAACATCCTTAACCCAGCTGCTGTGAACACCATCAATAATCATTAATAAACTGCCTTCCAAATTTTCATGTAAAGACTATTTGTTTACATACTCCTTCCATGTTAGAACCCTACTCTTTGGAGTATATTTTCTCTATATATATAATCTTCAACCTTTGGCAGAAAATATATCTATAAACCAGTAATTATCATTATCATTATTATTAATATCATTATTATTATTATTATTATAATTATTACTATTATCATTATTATTATTATTATTATTTGGATATCCAGTTCGTTTCTCTCTTTATCTATCTAATAATCCTAAAAGTTCTTCACCTCACATATTTTCAGTAATTAATTATTGTCCTCATAATACTAATTACATTTCCTTGTATCAATCTTATAATTCGTACTACACCGACAGTAATGACCTCCAAAACAATCAAAGCCCCGGTAATTTACAGCAAACCACTCCCCAAGGCATCTAATGAGCCTGGGTTGTTTACCCTCGTGTCTCTGGCTTGTTTACATGACAATCATAACCTGTAAACAGTTTACAATGATACACTTCTGATATTAAATACGGTCATCTCTGTGAACCATGTTTTTAATTATTTGACCAATCTGATGACTTTAGTACTACTATAACATCCTAGGTCGTGGGTTCGATACCCATAACCCCATATGTCTGCCTGTCTGTCTGAGGAAATAGCTCATTAAGGTGCAGCAGTATTCTCTGTGTGTCTGTCTGTTAACAAATTAAGACAGTAACGAATTACCTTCTTAAGTAAAAATATGGCTATCCCTAAGCTGTGTCTGAGGTCAAAGGTCAGCATTACGGATCAAAGTGCTGACGGGCATGGGTAAGCACATCCCTAACTGCACTATTGTGTTATTCTATTATGTTGAAGGCTTCTTTCAACAGTTCACAACCAGCAACAGGTTATATACGATTGTAATTCTTGTCTGTCGAATGTCTGAAGCTTTAGCTTTAGATTCTGACCCAAACACGTTTTCTTTATTTCTATCAAGAAATTATAAAAAAAAAAACGGGACTCTACCCTCCTCCCCCCTTCCCCCATATTCAAGGTGAAGAACTTAATGGGTCCGTAAGGGTCACAATGTGAAGGAAACAAATGAGGATTGAACCATAAGGTTCTCTTACCTGACACTTCTCAATTTCTTTCGGGTCGCAGATTCAATACTTCTCAATGAAATGTCGAAAAAAACTGTCATACTTTTCAGGAACTGTAATGTATATAAAGGAAAGATTCTCTCTCTCTCTCTCTCTCTCTCTCTCTCTCTCTCTCTCTCTCTCTCTCTTTGTCGTGAGAGAGGTTACTGTGAGGGTGTTGGTGAGAAGGGCGGGTCTACAGTATGCTGGGGCAAGGGGATAGCATGACAGATGCATCAGCTGTTATTTGCAGATATTACGGCTCTGGTGGCAGGCTCCAGAGACGTTCCAGAATCTGGTGACAGAGTCTGGAATACCGTGTACATGAGGAAATAGAAAAAAATATAAACGTGAACAAAAGTAAGGTAATGAGGTGCAGATGGGGGGCGTGAGACAAGAAGGTTTGAGCGTAAGGCTGAATGAGGAGGACCTGGAGGAAGTGGAGTGCTTTAGGTACCTTGGGAGTGGACGTGACAGCGGCTGGAACCGTGGGGACTGGAGTGGGTCATATGGTGGGGGAGGGATTCAAGGTCTTGTGCGCATCATGGAGTGTATTAAGGAAAAGTATTTTTCTACAAGAGCTAAAAGATGGGTGCGTCTGAAGACAAAAGCTGTCCCGATAGTGTCGTATGAACGTGAATCTTGGGCATTGAACGCAAGAGAAGGACTAGGGCGGAGTTGATGGAAATGGAAGCACAATCTGTGATGTGAGGCAGGTTGACCCCGTTAGAAATGACAAACTTGTGGTGGTAAACGCAGTCTGACAGAGACCCGGCCAAGGTGTACTGGTATGGTTCAGGTGTATGGAGAGGATGAGTGAAGAAAGACTAAGCTAGATGATCTATATATCAGAGGTGGTGGGAGCAAGGAGGAGAAAGGGGAGACCAATACGAGGAAGGATGAAGTGAAGGATTCGAGGCATAAATACTCAGGAGGGCAACAGACCTGCAGTGGATAGACTGACTTGGAACAATGTGGTATACTGGGGGCGGTATGCATGAAAGGCAGTCAAGGAAGAGAAAAACCGATGAGCAGTCCGTGTGGTATGACTGTGACTGGTAACCTCTGGTTTAAATAAATGATAACATGCATGGCAGTTAGAGAGTGGAAGTATGCAAATAAGGCCATTGTTCGTTGCTCTTGCTAAAGAGAGGAATTTTTCAGGACACTGATGTGTGATAGCAAGTGTCGAGAGGAAACAGACAAACGTAGCAATGTTTGGAGAGAGCAGAAGCAGGCGTTCAGAGGGACGAATGCAGGACATCAGAGCCAATAAGGTACAAGAAATCATCGTTAGATCTCAAGTTTGAAAATGATGTATAGAAAATCCTGCGACCATTTCCTTAACACTGGACGTGAGGAACTTGTTGTCCCATATCACTCTAGATTCGTGTTTCCCACAATGGCAAGTAATGTGGCCTGAGACAGTCATCCCCGGCACGTGGGAGTCTTGTTCATTTCGTTCACTGTGTTCACCAGGCCTTATGGCGGGCGGGTATAGACTGTTACAAACAGACGTTGGCAGAAGGGAGGGCTCTCGCCCTGTCTCAGAGATAGGGCGAGGGGTCCCCTTGTAATCGATACACATAATTACTCGTGAAGACGGAGCAATACATGACTCGAGTTACAGTGGTGGGCTGACGACCCCATGTATCCTGTGTGAGATACATGATACGAGCACATACAGTACAGGATACAGTACACAAGGCATGTAACATGGTATCATACATATAATTAAGTGCATTAATTACGGGTGCAGAAGATGCAGACAATCTCGCAGTGCAACCACGACAATGAAGTATATAAAAGGCACATACAAATGGGTCAAGTCGAAGACCAAGCCGTCATGCAACATGTGACCTGAAGTGCATGAGGGAGAGCCGGGTTCCTCTCCCTTATCACTGGCTCTCACAGCCTTAGTCTTGCTGTTGACTAAAAGGCGTTATCTTATCTTATCTTAATATTCATAAATTCCAGTCTTCCACTATCTGTGCGAGCACACATGATAAAAATGGAAGATTGATTACGCGAAAATAAGAATCCTGGCCATTCAGGACACGGTTACCTCTCTCTCTCTCTCTCTCTCTCTCTCTCTCTCTCTCTCTCTCTCTCTCTCCCAGCAACACTCCCCCTGTCGTTCTCCCAGCACCAGACAAACAAATAACAAAGTAGAGGGTTCCTTACGAAACCTGCTTGGTATTTGGGTTCACTTTTCTCAATAAACAGATACTGCAGTCCACCTGATGACCTCACCCCCGCTGTAGCATTTCCCGTCGCTAAAATATTCACCAAATCGCTACAAAGTGCGGAAGGCCCGAGTGACTGTGGGAGCTGCTAGCGAATGCTACATAAGTTTATGAACTGTAACAGTGTTCCATCCAACACTTGTGTCACCTGCAGTGTAGCAGAGTTATTGGTAGTGCTCCATGGAACACTACCAATGCCTGTGCTACAATGTAGGCAACACAAGTGTTCCATGAAATACAACCAGTGGCTGTGTTCCATTGCAGGCAACACTTTACAACGCCCTAGTCAACTTATATTGATAAGTTGTTCCGTTTCATAAACTAACATTCTTAAAGACGAAGAAAAAATGGAACGTATACAAAGAAGTGCAACAATGCCAATGTCGTCGGAAAAGAACAGACATAATAAAGAAAGACACAGAGATTCTTAAATTATTTTGTAGGAAAACTGTCCAAACTTGAGGGAAACTGCTACAAACAGTTTTCAAAAATCTAATAATTTCGACATTGTAATTCACAATAATTTCTTTATGACAGAAGTGGAATGGCCAGAATCAAAGTTAGGAAATGAAGGGAAACAAAACGTAAGATAATCTTGGGTAAAACTTTTTCTCCAACAGATCTACGGAACACTGGAGCCATCACAAGTTGCCCAAGACAAGACTGTCACCACCTTGAAATTCAGGCTACAAGAATACTTGAGTGATTTCAGTAATAAGTGTATAGACCTGGTCAAGAACGACCCCACAAAATGCATTCATATCAGTTCCATTCTTTTCAGATTATAATATAAAATATTCACCCTCAAAATATAATATATCCATCATCTTCAATTTTATGATTAAATGTTTTCCATTACCACTTTCCTATAAAATATCCAAGTCAGTATACTTTCTATATATATATTGCATGTTGCTCCTTCGTACTATCATCTTGCAGGCTGATACGTCGGGGGGAGTGATGGGTCTGCAATACTACGTATACTGTCCCCAGCAATGGAGACCACGGCTTGCGAGGTAACTATCACTGTCCAGCAGCAGATGACCTCGTCAGAGACCATCAGATCTTTTGTTGTCTGGCCTTCCCATGCTTCTCCCACCACCCACGGTAGTGCCCCTCCCATGTACTGCAGGACTCTCCCGGCCTCTCCAACCAGCGTCGGGAAGTTCATAACAGGAAGTCGGAAATACCGAGGTAACCGACCACTGTCATGTACCCCCCCCACTCACTCACCCCCCACCCCCTTTACTACCACACGCTACGTACCTCTCTCTCTCTATCTATCTATCTGTTTATCTATCTATCTATCTATCTATCTATGTACTCATCTAATTATCTATCTATCTATCTATCTATCTCTCTATCGTTCCACTGCCCCTCTTTGGAGCAATTACAAGAATTACTATCAATTACAATTTGAACTGCAACAGCTCTTCCAGAGTTTTAATTACAAATACAGTATCAATTACTTGGCAATAATAATATTACAATCGCCTTTACACAAGATGTTGCAATCAATTACATAATACGGTTACCTCAAGCTTTACCCATGTCTGGAGGTCAGGTCGTCCAGTTCTGGGTGTGGGTCAAGGACACACGGGTGAGTGCTAGCCATACGTGTATTGCTCATGTCAGCAAACGTTCATAATGAACCGGGTCCATAATGTAACTGGCGTGGAATCAAACCTGAACGAACAAGTTACACTCGCAATTACTTTCTACTTCAAAAGATAAGCTTTGGTCACAAGTATTCCGAGTCTGCACGCCTGAGGTTACACAGCCAGGCCCTGAGATGCTACACAGGGACTTCCCTGACGTAAGGGTCAAGGGAGCCCTAACTTCCCTAACGGCGACCCCGTATCCTTCGAGGACATCACGGAGAGTCGAAGGAGTGTCCTCGTCAGGGATGTGCCCCACCCCCCCAACCACACCATCCGTGGGGACTCTGGGGGAGTCGAAGGAGTGTCCTCAGCATGAAAGTGCCCCACGCAACCCGGCCTGATAAGGACGCAGTGATTAATAAGGAAGATTAGATAAGGCGAGGCAACGCAGGCGGGAGAGTGCGTGTGGCGTGCTGAGTGTGTGGGGTGCTGAGGCCTGGGTACAGGAAGAGTGTTAGTGTGTGGGTGTAGGGAGTGTGTGGGACCGTTTGGGAGCCTTGAGTGCATGAGGGTCTGAGATCTGGACATAGCAAGAGTGGCAGAATGTGTGCGGTGTGTTAGGTGTGTTGGGGTGTGTCTGAGGCCGGGGCGTACCCAAGGTGTGTAGGGTGTGTTGAGGGTGTAACAACTTCTCCTAACGACGCTCCACAGTCTTGCATCGTCTGCCTGACAACAACCCGACGTTGTCAAGTAACTCTGACTGCCAACAGCGGACACCCGCTCTGCTCTCACCTCACCTGACATTAGTCTCGTGCGACCTGCTCAACGCCCAGGTTGTACGCCACGTACCCCAGCAGGTACATAGGTCTGACCTTCACATCGGGACGTCGGCCGCATCCAGGTAACCACGAAGGAGACATCGTCATGCACATGGATGCATTCGCCCCGCCATTGCCGCCTGCGGCGTGGCGACGCCGTGACCGCACATAATTACCTGAGCGGTTGTCAGTCAGTCAGTCAGCCAAGTGGTCCGCTGGCCCTCAGACGCCTGAGAGCAACAGGAACGTCCACCACGTGACTCCTGACCCATAAGTCTGCAGCAGGGTCATGCTGCATCTCCAGCGGCCTCCTGCGGCAGGACCGCCGCAGGACATCGCCAACGCTCGTCTTCTGCAGTTCCTACGGGATCTCGGCTATGCCTCTCCTCCCTTAGAGAACCTTAGCCAGTAGCCTCTCCCATGAAGCACCGGAAGCAAGGCCACTTCTCCTCCCTCCTGATGTATGACCTTGGGATCTTGACGCGCCACTTCTCCTGCAGCTGCACCACGAGATCCAGGCAACGATAACTTTATCCCACAGAACATTTGCTCTTGCACCACGTGATTCTTGCCTTTCCTCTCCTATGTCAATATCTCAAATAAAATTCTTATTTACCCCTGCACCACTTGCAATCCCCCCTCCTAATACTGCATCACCTATGCACAAGCCCAGAAAATTGTCTGTTCCTGACCCTTCTCTCAGTCCGTCGCCATCACAAACAAAAGAAGTTAGACACATAAGACTCGCTAAAAGTATCTGAGGGTCTGAGTCCAGGCAACAGCAAGACTGCTAGAGTGTGTGACCTGAGTTGCTTTGAAGGTATTGAGTGTGCAGGGTGCGTTGAGAATGCGTGAGTGGGTGTGGGGGGGGGATTGCTGAGTGTGTGGCTAGGGCACAGGGCTGTTGGTAGAGTGCATGTTGACCTGGCGGGTCACAGCACGCACCCACATGTCACAGCGAGTCAATATCATGGGTAACCTTACCACCAGCGACCACCTTAGTGGACGACCACACTCCTGCGCCTCTCGTACACTTTATAAAGGTAAGTTTGTCCTTAGAGGCACGAGAGATAGTGTACGATCTCTCTCTCTCTCTCTCTCTCATCGACAGCCACGTCCAGCGCTTAAGTTCAGCACTCAAGTCCACCGCTCAAGTTCAGCTTATCTTTAAATGTAGTTAAGGTCATAAACATATAGAGTTTCAGTGTAGTGAAACGCGAGCCCTGACCACTACATCGGCGGGCTGAAACACCAGAGGAACGAAACATTCCCTTTTGGAATACCTCTCACTGCCACATCTCTCACAACCAACACCTAAAAACTGCTCCTCTCACCCAACCTGCCTCTTCCTTCTCATAGTTCCTCCTACTTTCATCTCCCTCCTTCCTTCATTCCTTCACTGCCTTCATAACCTCCATTCTAACATCTCTACATGACCTCCCTCATCATCCGACCTGTGGATCACTCCTCTTGACCCCTGCTCCACCTACTCTCTCTCTCCCGCGCCACACCAGCTGGCCGACCACCGGCGCCAACAATCACCTTGACCTTGAAGTCAGAGAGAGACAAAGGAAAAGAGAGAGAGAGAGAAATGAATTCTGAGTGTTCAAGCCATACCTTATCTCTCTCTCTCTCTCTCTCTCTCTCTCTCTCTCTCTCTCTCTCCAGACACAGGGCCACTACCCTCACTACACACGCAAACCATCTAAAGAGAATTCCAGATCAAAGCGCACCCCCCCCCCAAATGTTTTACGGCCCACGTTGCGTGTTGGATTATCCCGTGGGTGGGTGGGGGTGGAAGGGGTGGGGGGTTGTGTGTCGGGGGAAGGAGGGGGTGTGGTGGTGGTGGGGACCTCAGACTCGTAAGCGAGCTTGACCTTGATGCTCTTGTTATGATAACAACAGCATCGTTACTATACTGTGTCTGTCTGCACGGAATATATATATATATATATATATATATATATATATATATATATATATATGTAAGATATACTGTTTTATAGCTAAAAAAATTCACAAGTTACTCGAGTCATTGTATTCAAGAGAGAGAGGTACATATA
>JAYMFT010020237.1:0-5000 GCA_038088735.1 Panulirus argus
ATATATATATATATATATATATATATATATATATATATGTGTGTGTGTGTGTGTGTGTGTGTGTGTGTGTGTATAATTTATCTCTAAAACTTGGAAGGTAAAGTAAGGATGTAGAGAGAATGTTGTGGAAGTTATGTGTAGGGCGAGAGAATGGAGCGGCGGTGCGGGACAAGGTGACTGGGGCAGTGTACACTGCAGTGTGTCACACATGGATTATGATGGTTTACAAGAGGGTGAGCGGCCCTTCACCCAGCTTGTAAACCTTAATTACTTCCTCCCCTTCACCCACAGTCTCTCGGTAATCCTCCCATGCCCCCTCCCCCCAGCCCTCCTCCTCTTCCTCCTCTCCCCGAAAGTAATCCCCCCCCACGGTCTCACCCACAGCTACCACATACACCCCCACCCCCCTACGTAGAACCCTCCACCTGCTGAGGATTCTGTTTCATATGGTTGACTAATGCGGCGCCTCCTCCTCCTCCTCCAGCCTCCGCTTTCTCTCTGTTGGCTGCATCGAACACTACCCCCCCTACACACACACACACACACACACACCAGATTTACCCCCATCTCTTTATGCCTCTTCTCTCCGCGCGTCCACCATGATACGTTGAGTCAGGAGAGAGAGAGAGAGAGAGAGAGAGAGAGAGAGAGAGAGAGACTCTGATGAGTTCTTAGTTTAATGAATCTGAGGTGAGGAAGTACTTACCCACCCCCCTGCACAGTACCTGGGGGCCTTTGTTGTACACCTCGCCCTCCGCTAAACGGTCACGAGTCCTCACCCTACACTCCCTTTTTTTTTTTTTTTAATGGGGTGTATGTGGAGGGGAAGAGCAAGAGGCTGGCCAGGGTGGGTGAGGTGAGAAACACAAGAGTTATGCACACTGGAGATGTATAGTGTAGGTGTGTGTCGAATGTGTTAAAGTGGTTTGTTGAAATGTGTATGTTTGGTGCCTTATTTATATATCACCTTGACATGGTAGGTGTGTGTGTATGTGTGTGCGCGTTGGCACGCCGGTTGCGCTTGCCAGAATACCAGGAGGAATAAGACCGTGTATTTCCACGCCACGTCCCTACACATCCATCATATCCTTGGGTACCATAGCCTGGTATCTGTTGTCCTCAGTCGGGTGTTTCCGGTTTACGTTTGTAAAGTAGAGTCGGTACCGTCCATGAAAGACGGGTGTGTGTGTGTGTGTTAAGTTGCTATACCATGTGTTGCCACACCATGTGTATTTGTGTTGAGAGTGTTGTCGTGTGGCAGTGTTCCAGCCAGGCTCAAAGCGTGCCATCTTCAGATATAGGCTCTCATTACCCTTAGAAATTAAATTCCTTGCGCGCACTCCTTGACAGTAGACCAGTAAAGTCTTCGTCGTCTGTGTGGTCTGTGTATACCACCTCGGGAGTACCACAGCGCAGGTCTCCGGAGTATCCAGCCCTGGAGGACGCATCACCAGCGATGTCTCGAAGTGCCTCAAAAGTCTCGCGGTTCGAGAGACACTTGCTGTCACCGAACCAGATGCTTTGTCATGTGGTGCCTGTCTCTCGATCAGCTGCTGTACCTCTGTGTGTACACTCCATCACCATCACCTCGCTCCTCTGTTCCGTTCAACCATCCCACCATCCATTTCATCCATTCCACCACCCTCCCCTTCGTCAGTCCGACCGTCCCATCCATTCATCCAACCAAGCTGTCAGTTCTGCCATCTGAATCATCCATCCCGCCATCTGTCAGCTGTCCTTCCCACTCTTTATCATCCATTCTGCCTCCATTATTTTCATCCTCTATCCCACACCATTCCAGTCAAGTTGCCTATCCCACCATCGCAAGTCTGACCTGCAATGAGTCGTCTTTCCCACTGTCCTGGGCATCCTCCTCAGTCATCCACCCCCATCTATCCAGGCCCAGGCAGGCTTCACATGGGACTTTCCTCAATGCGGAGAGTACCTCTCGTCAGGAGTCGCCCCTGGGGTACCGCCAGTCAGGAGTCGCCTGGTTTTGGGGTGGTACCCCGCTCAGAACCTCCTGGGGTAGGTATCCCCAGTCAGGAGTCACCAGCCTTGGGGGTAGTACCCCCTTTCCCCCTCGGGGATACGTGGGGGGGGGGATGATGCTGCCCCGTCCCCCTCAGCACACGTCCCGACACTGTCCCAAAACGTTATCCAGGATTTGCATGTATTACTGGGGAGTTGGCCAAATGGTGGTGCTGGTGTCGGCTTTGTTCGCTAATGCAGCCCACCTCTTTACTTTGTTCGGGGCAAAGGACCTTTTAGGGATTCTCCGGGCCGAGCACCCTCTCGCTCCGACCTCGTCGCCAACAGATCGATACCTAGTTAACAGTTTCCCAGCATTTTATATATCCTGCTCGGTCGAGGGCACCCCCCTCCCTCCACCACCACCTCCTCCCCGGGGCATCCACCTCCCTCCTCTCTCCCCTCCCTCCCCCTCGGCCCTCCCCACTGTCCTCGGCCGAGTGCCTCCATCCGTCCGCCAGCTTTTGGCCAAGAGTCGAGGAGGAAGGGTGAACCTTCCTTCCTCAGCCGGATGACACAGGTCTCCGTGTGGGTCGTCCTCGGCCGAGTTGGTCCTCCTCGGCCTTGTAGGGTCTTCCTTGGCCGAGTGGGGGGGGGTCATCAGCCGAACGTTTCATCCTCGGCCGAGTGGATCACTCTCGTCCACACCGTTCGGGTCTTCTCAGCCAGGTGGACGAACGCCGGCCAAGGGGGACGAAAAGTGGATCGCCCTTGCCCGAGTCGGCCGTTTTCGGTCGACTGGGTCGTCGTCGTGCCGGGCCGAGTAGGCGGTACAGACGACGCTGGTCGACTGGCTGTTGTATGTTGCAGAACCCCCTACGGGTCTTGGTCAGAGCTGAGGCACAAGGGTCGTACCTTCGTGGTTAAGGAGCGTACTCGGGGGTCGTAGCATCGTGGGGCGCACATGTTACTTGTTTAATTACTTATTTGTACAGTACGGGGGTGGGGGGAAGAGGTCTACACTCTGGGGGCGGTTTGGGGGGGGGATCTCTCTCAAACTTTCCCTACTGTCATACAACTTTTTAAAACTTTTGCGTTTTGTCAGCCTTCACAATTTCATCACTTAGTCCAGTGCTCTCATACAATAAAATCACTTAACATTTTTCCCTGCAAGTTTCTTGTATAATTTCTTATGGCCTCTGGTTGCTTTATTTTTGCATCTTTCGAAGAGCTGTTTGCATTTGACATCGTCAAACTGGTTTTGAAACTTGGAGGTTGTGTTTCAGTCACCCCTTACTCCTCTGTCTTATATTGTTGCCTCTAATTCCTTGCTGTGACAATGTCGACTTCCAAGTCTCCTCTCACACACGGATTCCTTCTGCTTATCTCTTGCCAGATAATGATTAATCGAGGTCTTTTTTTTTTTTCACTGTGTCAGTTTGAATTTCATCAGCCATGTTTCGGATTAAACTTTGGTGGTTTGTTTGTCTCATTAATAAATTCCTCAACCCTTTTGATTCCCTCATGACGTCGGCATCATTCGCAAACAATAATATTCAGATTTGAGTCCAGTTCCTGTGGCAATTCATCTACATAGATCAAGAACACTAGTGTGTGTGTA
This sequence comes from Panulirus argus, assembly GCA_038088735.1. Lineage (NCBI taxonomy): Eukaryota > Metazoa > Arthropoda > Malacostraca > Decapoda > Palinuridae > Panulirus > Panulirus argus. The sequence goes on from JAYMFT010020237.1 coordinate 3,593, forward strand.
TATGTGTATGTGGTCTTTATATCTTGTGTGTATTTGTCCGAGTGATTACAGTCATGGCTTCAGAGTCTGCATCATCATATTCACGTGGAGGAAAACATCGTTTGTGACTTTTCGCTTGAGTTATTACGACGTTGTGGATCCAGTTGAGGCGGCACGAGGCAGCAAATCGTAGCTACACACTCTTAGAACCCCGCCCCAAGACCAGATTCCTTGTGGGGATCTCTTCCTTCCTCCTCAGTAGGACAGACTAAGCTGAAATAACCGGTAGGAGATGGGGTGCTTCTGCAGCCTCTTGCTGACAGATCGAGTCCTCGAGAAAGGCGATGATGTCCAGTACTTCTGCCGTGCATTGCTCTTCTCTCTCTCTCTCTCTCTCTCTCTCTCTCTCTCTCTCTCTCTCTCTCTCTCTCTCTCGCACCTCTCTACTGATCCTTACTCTAATCCTTGATTGAGACAGAAGCCTCAGAATAGAATCAGTGTTCTAGAGCAAACACCTGTTTTGGATGTGGATGAAATTAGTGCTCAGCTTAGTCAGTAGCCAAACTGTAGAGACAGAAACTAGAGCCCCAAGGATCGACGTAAGGTGTAGGTAAGGGGTAGCAGACGGACAATAATGGATGCCTTAGTCCCTGATCCCCAAATGAAGGTACTGCTGACTGATGCCGGGAAAGTACCAGTGGAAAGCTGGAGTGACACGAACATTATTTAGACAGTCACACATCAGTACCCGGGTTCGAGGTCATTAATCACCGACTAGCGGTACGAAAGCAATCGGCGAGCCATCTGGGGGAGATGGAGATGTGAAAAGTTCCTGCGGAGTCCGAGTGACTGATCAGCCAAGCTGTGGCGGGGTACGTCGCCTGACACTCTGCTGGCACCAACAGCCTGGTTGATTGAGCGTTGCTCCTCGAAGCTATCTTCCCGAGACCCGCCTGCGTGGGGTTAGAGAAGGGTCTCCGAAACGGACGAAGGTAGACAGGCTATGTTATGGTTGTTGTGTGGTGGTTTTGGTAGTGGTGAGGTGGTCCCTCTCCTGTTCCCTTGGGAGGGAGTTTGGCTGATGGTGTGGGAGAGGACGTGGTGGTGGGATGTCCTTCTCTTGTCCGCCCGGAGGAGGGCATCTCAGCCTCTCGTGGCAGACGACGACGTCAATTGGATGCTTATGTGAAATGGTGATTCGTCGTCGACTTAAATGTGGCGTAAGTGGTGTGATTACGGTGGAAGGAACCCTCCTCCTGAGCCAAGGGGGAGGGAGGGGGACGGGAGGAGGAGGAGGAGGAGGCCAGACATGTCAGGAAGAGGAGGGGAAGGAAACTGGATGGAGGAAGAAAAGAGGGAGAGGATTTTAGGAGGAGGAGGTGGTGGTGGTGGTGGTAGTGGGGGGGGGGGGGCAAGGGACCTGAGGAAG
>JAYMFT010020237.1:7500-16459 GCA_038088735.1 Panulirus argus
GCGGAGAAGATGGGTCTGGGAGCTGGTCCTGCGAGCGGGTCCCTCTTCTCCCTGTACCACAACGGGCAGACCCTGGGCCAACCGCCTCCGGCGCACATGGGCATCCCGCCCTACCAACTAGACCCCAAAGCTGGTCAGTCTGACACTGTCACGTACCGTACACTGTGTAGGTATAGCGTAGACTTGAATACTAAATGAGATAATGATCTTGATTAAATGTCCCCCTCCCCCCCAAAAAAAAACAGTTTGTGGTGAGGTACAGGTAAAGGAATCCTGAGTGTAGTCATTTTTACTGTGTCACGTGGAGACTCCCATTGTGCCGTCGAGTTGCTTGAACACAGCGGGACGCCGAATACACACATCCCTTGGGTACGGTGTGGCCTTGGCCCCTGACCTAATCCGTGAGGGTCGGGTCAAAGGGTCATGATGCCATCATACCCAAGGGTCTCGTTGTTACCGTCGTGTTCAAGCAGTTCTAAGGATGTACTGCCCAATAGTAAACCTTGGCAGGCGGTATGAGTATTTAATAAACACAGCCTGTACATGTTTTGTGTTAAACACAACTTATGTCTGTTTATATTTTTTTTGTTAGTCATAAGGATTAGAATGATTAGAACCTGTTGCTAATTTGATTATGATGTTATGTAACTATGTAAAGTGGTGTTAGTGAAGTTGTTGATGTTACTGTTGTTTTACGTACCATTCTTTGTGAAAATGTTCTCAAATAAATTCATTAATGCCTTGGGCATTTCCGTTGATATTACCCATCATTGTCCGCCACATAATGTCTGTGGTACTAATATGATAAAGGTATTCCAGGAGTGTTTGAACCAGTGGAGATATTCCAAAGTGACTGTGTATTAGTAATAAATGAGAATTCTGGTTTTATTCTGTAGTTCATGATACGAGATAAGTTGGTGCATCGATAAAAGTATAGTTACCTTTTTGGGATATATATGTAAATAAAGCCAGTGCTCTATTTTCTGTTGGGATTGTATACAATTCAGCTGATCCTTTCTCGTGTCTATATTCACCAAGATGGCTTTCACAGTTTAAGTAGCGGGCAACAGCCTTACAAAGCCATTTATCCTGACCCCTCATTATGAGGGTCTGGCTTCGTAATGAGATTTGTGGCCAGTGCATGTTATCTCATCATATAAAGGTAGTGGTGTTTAAGACCAACGGTTGGCCTCGTCTTTCTCAGGAGGCGCCCGTCAAAAATGGGGTACCCCAGGTTCTGCGCTACACCATCGGGCTTGAGATTTGTGGATGGAAAACCCATTTTCGTAAGAAAGAATGACAGTCGCTAAGAATTATTCAGAGGTGGAACTTTTCCTATGATGTTAATTCAAAATATATAGTACTCATCTCATAGCCCCCACGGCGTCATAAAAGATGCATGTTGGCTCAGAAAAAAACTAGATATCGACCAGTAGTGGTGACTTCACGTAACCAAAATGTTTAGGCGGACTGAGCGGGAAAAGCGATAGAGGGTTTAGAATGGATTATACACACAACCCGGGGTTATATGATCTCTTAGCATGACATGCCATGCCTGTCCAACTGCTCGGTCACTCTCGTAAAGTTTTAAGGCTCCAGAAAACAGAACACAGACTGGGAAAAAAAAATTACGATATATCAGAAAGTCTTAACAAAGAAAATGGAAAAGTAAGATGATCGGTTAATAAATTAGGAAGATGGATATGTGACTCCATAACGTACAAATCTTTTTCTTTTCAAACCTGGGTTTAAATTTCTCTTTTTTCCCAAGGGAACTGTCCGCCATATTTACTGGGTGTCATTGTCATTTCTCGTATACATCGAGGAACAAACCAGAGCTTCATGCCATGATGTGCAGGCGATGCCAAAATGTGAAAAACGCAGCTCGTGATAGGAGACTAAAATGATTTATTTTTTTCAAGTCGTTCACTTGATCGTTAGAGCAGAAATAAAAAGTAATAGTTCCAGATATACGAGAGTGACATTAGCATAGCAGGGACGCGAGGGTAAAGGATCGAGAAGTAATTTTACCACATAACCGTCCCAAGAAACCTCAACGACAGAGTTGATACTGCCATTAAGATGCTGCCGAAGCTGAATCTTCTGGACTCTTACAGTGAGGCAGGCAAAGCAGAGTAGTCATGGGAACTTTTCAAAAGTTCTAACACACCCCAGACGAGATTACTGCGCCGTCTTAAAACATTACATTTTTAAAATCAGTGATGTGACCGCGGGGCTGGATTCAGCTGGACAGGACTCGTGTGTCACAGTACCCACGAAGTTGATACTGGAAGGAACGATGGCCAGTGTGCACACGAGATTATAGCAGTAGTGTAGAGAGAGACTGAGGTGAAGGTACGCATGACGACAACGTTTAAACCAGGACGGCGCGCGGCGGCGCCATACCTCCGTCTGGTGGTTGGAAAATATTGTAAACATTCGGTGTCGGACGCTGGCTGGTTCCGCGTTGTATCAGCGAACTTTAGAGAAAAAAAATTTCAGCAATCTGAGAAAAAATTCGAGAACCCACGAAAATAGGAAATATTATGGACCAACCAGAGGAAAAATCCCGTTGGCGAATGGATAGATATCTGCAGTGTTGCCTGCCTGATCATCCAGGCTGCTGCTGTGGTGAGGTAGGGACGTGTGCCGCGCTCGGGTCCTCAGTCCTCACAACACCTTGTTCCCATACCCGTGTGGGATGGTAGACACAAGCCCCATGCATGGACGAAAGGAAAACGTGAATTATATGAGTGTTTAGGACTTTGTGTGTCATTACCCATTTGTTTTGTACGAGGAGGTTGGGGCTCCATCTTTTTTAACTTTCCTTATCATACAACTTGTTTAACTTCTTGCATTGCTGTCCACGTTCACTGTCTCGTAGATTTGTTCATTCTTACACTACTCATGCAACAGAGTTATTTCTTTACATTCTTTTGTGTTATAGCCTCTTGTTGTTGTATCCCTGTATCTTTCGAGGAGCTGTTCGTACTACGTCATCGAACTGTTTACAAACTTAAAGGATGTGATCAGGTCACCCCTCACTCTTCTCTTTTGCATAATGGACAAATATAAGGCCTCCAGCCTAACCCTGTAACTCACTTTTCTTCATTCTGATCACCGTGCATAATGCCCTCCTGTGGTTATTCTACGTTAGTTCTTTGTGCTTCTTTAAGTGCTGTGACCAAACCTGAGAAACATTTTAGTTTTGGCCTGATGTATGACGTGAACAGTTTGCCGAATGATTCATTTTGCATATGATTGAATGCGATTCTGATATTTTGCCATCAGACACTCTGTCTCCTTTACCATTCTCGTTAAGGTGTGTCTCTGGCGACAGCTCAGTCATAATGTCGACCCCTAAGTCTCTCTCACAAACAGATTCGTGCAGTCTGTTTCCTGTAAGGTGATACTCATTGAGGCGTTCTTTCACCGTCTCGTCTTCATTTCTCTACATTTACTCGGGTTGAATTTATATCGACCATGTATCAGAGCAAGTTTAGAGTTTGTCAAGGTCCCCTTGTAAGGTGTGTGTGTGTGTGTGTGTGTGCCAGTTAGAACCAGTGAAATGCCTGCATGAACTTATTATCGCCAGCACCGCGGTGTGCTTGTCGTCGTGACGTCATACGCTGTAATTCCGTGTTATTTCGAATTATAATTCCATAATGTATATTGTGACCTGGCGCCGCTGTCTTCCCGACAATTTAACAGTAATAATGACAGCCTTAGGAGCAGCGAGCGTGGTAAATCTGCGTGTGTACCCAAGTTTACGGGCGTGGCGGCGGACCTGTTTGTCAAATCAATATCCCACACTGTTGTGTGTCTCGCCACCATTTTTAGACGCTCGCTTGATTAGCAGTTGGCATGAGGCTTGCGATGGCGCCATGCGACGCCGTGTGACGTGCGGGGCGAGGACCTGTCACCTCCACCTCGCACACACACACACACACACGCACACACACACGCACACACACACTAAAACATCCTCTGAGTGCTGAAAGCTGAACTCTCCCCTGCGGAAACTGCGCATACCGCAAGATATGCAAATGCCATCCATTTATAAGCTGTAGGTTTAGGAGATTGTACAGGGGACACTGTAGATAGCGGCACCCGTAGAAAATGCCTATACGTGCTTGAAGAAGGCAAATGACGTTTCGGTGAGAGGCGTGGGTACTGCCGCCCAGAGTTGTGCTCATTATTCATAGGAGGAGAGACGTTTTGGCCAGTACTGTGGGGGTCATCATGTGCGAGGAGCAGTAGGAGGTGATCAAGACCCACTACAGTGCAAGCAGCAGGACCGAGACCTGGCAGGGCAGCCCGCGACACGTGTGTCAATAGATACAGACCATATCGGCCGTAAGGAGGAACGGGCCCCGGACTGGCCTGTCCTTCCCTGATGAGGCACCTGGAAAACTTGCTTCCAAGCACGACAGAAACCACCACCGCCACGGCGGTCGAGCTAAGACGTAACAACGGTAAATTTCGTAGAAATATCCTCAAACGAATCTGCAGCACTGTATGTAATGTCCTTCATGTTTCCCGCTACGGCGACTTGTATGACAGAGAACTGAGGAAATCTCCTTTTTAAGTGGACTAACCGAAACGAATACAGAGAATTTACAACTTTGAAACTTCACAGAGCATGACATGAACTGTGTAGATTGGAAACCGAAGTGCATCTTGTACTTGACTGACAGGTCAGATCGCATTAATCTGTAAGCCAGAGGATGCAGCAGCATCACAAGAATTTATAGAAGAAATAAGATATGTATAGCTCTTTTATATAACCTTGGTAACCACTTTCGAAATACACTTATGTTTGCCAAGGAAAGAATGTTATAGACTAGAAACCCCCCGGGAGTAGCTTAGATGAACAGCTGCCAAAAAGAAAAAAAAGTGAGCAAATTAGACTGTGAGACGAGTTCTCCATGTCAGCAGATAGCTGAGCTAATAGAACGATTGCTACAGTTGAATTGCTTTTCACGAATAATGTGACCCTGATATGTGAGGTCACCATCCCGGATACACTAAGGTCACAAGCAAATAACAGGAACAGACGAGTTTGGACACTAAACCATCTCGGCATAACGCACGCTGCCGTGGATTCTGGAAATTCGGTTTCAGCTGCAAAGCGCTGAAAAACGGGAGGAAATAAACAATGATCTCTCTCTGCAATACAGTGGGAATCGCCCGTGGGTAACGGATCATCAGAAGAGTTGTGTGAAATGTTTGACGGCGGAAGCACTCCAGACACGCGCCAGAGAGAGACATACCGGCGAGGGAAAAAGGGTCGGAAAATATCGAAACTGGAACGAGCAAGGCGCCACCTTTACAGGAGATGGAGATGAGTTGCAGACCTCCAGGAAAAGAGAAAAATGTCACAGCTCAGCCAACAAAGGAAAACAACCCGACAAATGATGTGAAAGGCGTAGACCATAAACTGTAATCGTACGAGACGCAGGAAAAGGAAAAAGGAAGAGCCGGCTCGCCATCAGAGAGAGACATGATAAAAACCCCAAATTACTTTTGTTCATACGCAGTTTAGAAATCGAGAACCACAAGATCCATTCGCTCACCAAGACCGGGAGAAAGCAAACACACACACGGATTATGACCAGAGAGAAATCATTGTTCATTGAGCCATAGAATTTCACAAACAGCCTCGGAAGGACCCAGTGGCCTGTCGCTGTTTGAATTCCTCTGTACTCCTTTGTAATTGTAATTTAGCTAATCTAAACGATTTCCTCCGTAGCAGTACACCAACCACGTTACGCGTGGCTAAATTCTTCACCCCCACGACTACGCTAAGGCCATAGTGAGGGCACTCCTCTCCAGGACTAGACTCTTGAAACCCTCTCCTCCTCTTCAGCATTAACTCGGGCACTAAATGTCGTATGTAAAGTGAGTCTGAACTCTGGCATGATCCTATAACCCCACTCCATAAAGAGAATCTTGACCAACAGGTCACACGTTTTAAATCAGGCAGTTTCCAACGCTACCAAGCTCTGTTCTCCCAGCGAACTGTGCTGGCACCTGTACTGTTTTTATACTCATAAGTGACAGACGCAAATACAAACCAGATTCGTATCATCCTTTTGTAGATATGACAAGAATAATTTCAACATTAAAAGACACAACGAGACTAAAAAAAAAATGATAATGTGCTTTTTAATGGTGAAAAATTTTGACAACGCTTTTACGAGAAAGGTGAAGGAATAAAAAAAATTTCAGAATGCTGGACAGACACGGACACCGTCATAGTTAAGAAGAGCAGCGAGGAAGACCCAGAGGGAATAATGTGTGATGACCTTACGGAACAGAGCAACAGGTGCCTCTTGCATAAAGATGGCAGGCCGGATTCTGCGGATCATTTCAAGAGGGGAAACAAGACCAGTGATGACGCTTCTTAAGGCTCTTACTCTGCCGAATGCAGTACTACTGTGTATTAACTATTACCTCTCATAGTGGTTGAATGTATTCAGAGATCTTTCCCAGCCCGCATTTGGCACTATCAAGAATATGAGCCAATGGGAACGACTGAAAGCACTGAGGCTGCACTCTCTGGAACGCAGACGGGAAAGCTGTATATGATTGTACTCTTGGACAGTCCTGGAAGGCACGGTTCTCAAGTTAACCTGAAAATGATTATAATTAGCAGGACGGGCATGGAAGACTCAGTAAACGATACCACCGAAACATTGTAAACATTATGGAGTGCACAGGGCATCTACCCAAAAAACTGTACCCACCTAGTCGGCATGTCGTGGTCAAGTAGCTCAATTCCGGCCTCCAACAGCTTGACCGGAACAGAGGAGCATCACGACGGGGCGTGACCATGAGCTGTAGGGATGGAAGACCTCCGCACCCATCGTAAGGTAAGATGAGGAGTAGGAGGAGGATGCATTACGGCCACTCTACCACAGTAACCTTTTCATCATGAGATTTGCCACACGAAATTATGATGAATATTTCATTAAAATCATAACTTTTATTTTCATACTGCATCTTTTCCTCTCAGATCTCGTATTTCAGCCGGTACCAGTGACAAGGTTAGCCGGGTAAACGTACCAGGCACCGGTGGCTTTTGAGAGCCTTGTAGTCCGGTGTCGCATTTCAAGGGATCACAACCTCCTTGTACACCTCTGGCTGGTCTTCAGGTGTCCCGGAAAAGTATGAAAATCTTTATTCAAGATTCCCGAGAGAGTGGGTTATTTTTTGTGGAGTTAATTGTGTTGTTCTAGTAAACTAATTCATCAGTGATTGTTGATTTTAGTTTGGTGGAAGCAAATTTGCCAATAAATGAGTAAACAAAATATTTTGATATTTTGTATCGTATGTGTGTATATATATATATATATATATATATATATATATATATATATATATATATATATACCCATTTGTAATGGACAACTACAGAAGAGATAAGATATACTTAAAAAAAAACTGGTGGAAACTCAGTGTAAGATTTGTTTTAATTGCAAGACGTGTAACCATGTGGTAGTTAAACAGTGACCATGTGGAAGTTAAGCAGTGATCATATGGAGGTTAAACAGTGAACATGTGGAAGTTAAGCAGTGATCATGTAGAGGTTAAACAGTGGCGTTGTGAAAGTTAAGCAGTGATTATGTGGAATTTTAAGTGACCATGTGGAAGTTAAGCAGCGACCATGTAAAAGTTCAAGTGACCATGAGGAAGTTAAACAGTGACCATGTGAAAGTTCAACAGTGAATATTTGGAAATTAAAGTGTCCATGTGGAGGTTAAACAGTGACCAGTGATTAAGCAGTGATCACTGAAGGTTAATCAGTGACCAGTGGAGTTACGACGAGTGTAACTTACATGGTGACCTTGTGCATGTTAAACAGTGACTTGTGGAAGTTGAACAGTGACTTTGTAGAGGATAACGATTACCATGTGGAGTTTAGACAGTGACCAAACGAAGTATTAACACTGATACGTCGAGGGTAAACAGTGACCAGAGAAAGTGAGACAGTGACGGTGTGCAGGTTAAGCAGTGACCGTGTGTAGGTTAAACATTGATCATGTGAAAGGGTGAACAGTGACCAGTGAAGGCTTGCGAGATGCCTAGTTCACTGTTACGACTGTAGCGTAACAGTGAAAACGTTTTGTGCAGCAAGTGGTCAGGGCTGTGCAGGTCTGTGTACACTATAATGACGCTATAAGAACTAGGAACAACGATGAAATGCTGCTGTGCATTGTACAGTAGATGTCTCTTATTTTATATATTTTTTTTCCATGTGTTTAAGTAATACTATCATTCGACAACGTGTTTTTCTTTATTTCATTGTACGAGTGTTTCTTGTACATCTCTCTTTTCTTTTTTATTTCATCTTTATCAATTTCGTAATTTTCTTTTATTATTATTATTATTGTGCTTAGAAATTTTAGATAACGTCATCTGGCCCGTAACTGGAGCATTTATTCCGTTTTTTGTGTCTGAAGAGAACAATTGTCACTGATTTTATTAGGGTTGATGTCTTTGCAGTGAAAGTGTTAAGGTTTTTTAATCTTTATGTTTCAGTAATGGTTTTGTGGGTTTGTGTCTGTGTGGTAGTTATATTTTTTATTAGTTATATTTTTATATCTGGGTTTGAAATGAAGGTTCAACGGCTTCATATGTAATGGTTTTATGACGTTTTAAGTTTGTGTTACAATGATGGTTTTCGGATTTGTTTTTCAAATGGACCTCTTGTTTTTATATGTGTTGCAGTAATTTATGGTATTTGTATATAATGTAATAAAGGTTGTGTTTATATTGCAATAATGTATGGGTTTATATACTTTGCAATATTGATCTTGTGATTGTGTTTCAGTACTTTACGGCTTTGTATGTGTTGTAATAAATATTTTGTGTTTGTGTTGCAGTAAGATATGGGTATATATATATATATATATATATATATATATATATATATATATATATATATATCTTCTTT
>JAYMFT010020248.1:0-16458 GCA_038088735.1 Panulirus argus
CAGTCAAAGAAAGGCCACATTCGCATACATCCATTCTGTAGCTGTCATGTGCGATGCACTAAAACAGCCTCCTGTCCACAACCAAGCCCTACAAACCTTTCCAAAGATTCCCTGGCCTCTTCACACTCCCTGGTTCAGTCCATCGACAGCACATCAACCCCTGTTTACGAAATCCTTCCAATTCACTCTATCCTGTGCACAACTTTCTCCCTCCTTGATGAATCAGACACCGTGTAGAAAAGACTGGGCAACACGAGTGTAAAACTCTCCTCTCATAATGCACAAATAGTAATCACACACTGCGCATATGGTGCCATACGCGGGTAAAATGACAGATATACAAATAAATAAGTATGTAATTAATAAGCTCACTTGTCCCATCCTTCGTCTTTTGTCAAGTCAGCTGCAACAAGTTCAAGAGGAAACTTGGCATCGGGAACAAGGTTCTTTAGGGATTCAAGCTTGGCTTCATTCTCCAGGCTTCGGACGGTACCACGGACCCTGTGGCCTTCCTCCAAGAGCAGCTTGGTGACGTGTGACCCAACATAGCCACTTGCTCCCGTTACTAGGATCACTGAAAAAAAGAAGATCGTAAGATGGAATCCAGAAGTTTGACAGATGATGAGTTGGACATCGATGGTTCAACAACAGATAATTCAGATACGGGGATTTAAATCACTTCAGGTGAGGAGGTTGATGCATTGCATTTCAACAGATATGACCCGGTATTAAGATAATCAATACATATATTGAGGGTTTAAGAGATTGTACAGGAAGAGTTGGAAAAGTGCAGATCAGGGAGTGAGGGGGGGAGTGGTTGACCAACTTGGTATACAGGATATTGATGGTACGGAATGCAATTCCACAGGAAAGTAGGCACATTCGAAAAAGTAATGCGGGTCAGTTAATGCACAAAAAGGCAGTATGGGGTCAAAGAGATGCACCAGAGAGTTATGAGGGGCAAAAAGTGATGCATGGGAAGGCAGCGTAAGGCAAAGTGACAATAGAGGGCACTGTAAGAGAAAACATTGTATGGGAAGGTGACACATACGAGAATACAGTGCTTGGCATGGTCCTCAGGTTGCTCTTTCCCTACATCGCTCGAAGAACTGTTACCTACGTCATCGAGGTTTTCAAAACTTAAAATGTTGTGATCAGGTCACCCATCACTTTTCACTTCCAAGGTAGGCAAATTTAAGAGAAGTACTGGTTTCATTGTATTACACATTGTGCTTGACTACCCATTTATTATCAAAAATTACTACTGCTTATACTAACAAACATTAGAGAAAACCTTCAACTACTAGGTTTCGTTGAGAAATCTCGTAAGTAACCAATGCAAGTTATGTCGTATAATATTAGTTACGTGGTGAAGTGGACTTTTATTACCACTATAAATATTCCATGCTCACTTACGTTCCACTGATCAAGAATAATAGTTATCTGACTCTTGAAGCCTCGGTTATAAAACTGCCATGAGGCGAAGCACTGCTAATCCCGCCGGCTACAGACAAAAGCAGGCAATCTTATCAGCAGACGCATTTACCGTTTAGCAGGGTCGCTGTTTCGACAAAGATGTCAGTTTCATAACACTTTCCATTCTCGTCCTAGCATTTCAAAATACATAGAGTCCATGTTCGAAAAGCCATTATTTTTATAAAGTTCCCCTAAAACCATATGAATAATAAAACACGTTACTCATATAAAAATATATTTTACTCCTCCGTTTATATAAAACGTTAGTAGTTTGTTTCAACTTGATACAAGAATATGTCTTATTATGAAAGTAATCGTTTTATGTTTCTACGCAAACCATTCAACCCTTCCCGAGCAGCATGCTTGCATGGAGAACTTTCAGTAGACAGCCTTAATAGCAATATCTTGGTGAGGCTTTAGCCCGCACACCATCCAGTCGAGCAAGGCCCAGTGGTGTGCCCTTGCTACAGAGCAAAGTCCAACGGTGTGGGTGCCCTTGCTAAAAAGCAACAGCCGTCCAGATATCTTTATCACGACATGAGTATACAGATAATGGTGAAGGCCTGATATAGATAATATTACACTTTCAAGCACCGGCGTTACCTTACCGGCATACCACTGACCCAGGCTGCTGACACCCTCTCCTCCAACCACAAATTTCCTACAAACTAACCAAACTGCGTCCCCAGGGCGTTCTCCCCTGCCTCCTCATAGTCTTCCACGCTTCCATACAGTCTCCCGCCCAAACATGCATGTCCCTTACGCTTTTCAAGAGCCTCGGCAGTTTCCCACGCCTGTAAACTAGGGCCAGTACTGGATACTGCCATGCCACAACCTGGCCAGGATGTTCCAGGTGCCACACCACAGCTAGGCCAGGATGTTGGGAGGCGGAGTTGTGCACAGTGAGGCTGGGGGAAGAGTGGAGCCAGAGTCTCAGACTCCCAGAACGTGGTAGTGCTGGGTTAAATTACTGGAACCTTTGTTTTACTGTAGGAATATGTTTACCACTCATCTAGAGAGTCCAGGTCAGACTACACCAATCTTTTTTTGTGTGTGTGTGTGTCTGTGGAAAGGATCTTTTCATAATCTCGTTTCTTAAACCAAGCTTGATCCAACATTACAAAAACCATACCCACTTTTCTTTGGTTCTGCACTGTTGTAGCTGGGGCGTGTGGGGCTTTGCTCTCTATAGAATCTGGGGGGGCAGGAATGCCATGGGTAGCAAGATGGCAAGTATCTGGAGGAGGAAGATACAATACTGATCCGGTATAGGGAGGAGGGAAGGGCTTGGAGGAGGAGAAAGGGTTGGGGGAGGAGGATAACTACGCAGCAGTGAGTAAGCTGGGCCGGCTGACCACACCTCCCGTTGTCATGGTTACCTGGCCCTCCTGCCCCCCTACCTGCCTGGCCGACCCCTCTCCCTCTCCCTTTCCCTCTCTGTTCACCAGCGTCTGTCTCTCCCTCCCTCTGTCTCTCCGTCAATAACATCTACAAATCCAGAGAAAAGAGACAACTACGGAGGTAATAACGTGAAGGGTGTTCCATAGATGTTCCATGGATCACTGGGTGGCCTAGAGTATTCCATGGAACACTGGATTGTCTCTAGTGTTTCGTGGAACACTTCTTCGCCTGCAGTGTTCCAGTAAGTTTATACAACTTTCTGATGATGTAAAATTATTTTCCGTTATTCTGCCGCGAGTTGTAATCGGGTTTCCCTGTGCTTCACCGGAGGAGGAGGTGTGCAAACATAACATCTTTAACACCTGGGGTTGGAAACGCACCCAAGGGCTGTTCCCCCAGCCCTTTCCCTAGACGAGCCAGCGGAGTTGGGACCGCAGGAGACCCCGGGTTGTATGTGCTGATCCAAAACATGCATTATGAGAAACAAAACTGAATATTCAGAAAGATGAGAGTTTTCTCTCAGTCTGTTGCTGTCTGCACTCCTCCTACGCCGTAGCACAGCTTTTGTCAAGACTCTATATCTATATTTCGCTGCTTCTCTCTATCTGTCCCTCTTTGGTCTCTCGTACGTCTTCAGTACCTGCCAGATACACAGTACGTATGGGTATCTACATGTATTTTTATGTATTACAAATGCAGGTGCGCGTACCTACCAGTTTAAAGTGTTCCATGAAACACGTATGCCACCTGTAGTGTACCACAGACACTAAAGAAGAAATAAAAATGGCCGGAAATGGTGTTGGGAAATATCCTGTTTTCCAAGTTCCATGATAAAAGTGGAAATTTCTTCTTGTTTTATAGCTACTTTTAGATTCAAGTTAAACCTTTCTCTAAAGCGGCGCGACTCCGGTGAAGTCCAATCCTGATATGTGAATCTTAAGCCGTACAGTTACACCGATGGCGAGAACGACCGACTGACAGGTTGATTCATTATTGCAATTCATCTGTCGCATTATTTACATACGTCATTCGTGGAGTACATTGTTTTTGAACGTTCAAAATGTCATTAAATGTCACATGTTAAAATTCTTTTACATACATCATTTACAGATTCATGACAATGTATTTTGAAAATTCTAAAACGTTCTTTTATCTAGATATAAAATCCATGCAAGATAAAGTATATCTTGTACCATATATTGTCTTCCTTTGGGACACCAATGAAATCAAAAGCACCACAGGACACTCCTAGGTGTATACAGAGGGGTTTAAAACTTTTCTTTAGATACTCGAGGAACTAAAGTCCCCATTACATGGGCCACTGTTAAAAGACCTGACACTCTGACGGAGAGAGGGTTCGTCCGTCTCCTGTCCTGTTAAGGTCTGCCATAATTCTCATCTCTCCGCATTTCTTTTCTATTTGGGGCTTCATTTCGCTGTGTGAGGTGGGAGAAAGAGCATCCCAGAGGCATCAACACCCGGTCACAGGTAGAAGGTCCGCAGACTTCAGGAATTCTTCTTCTGGCTTACGCCAGGCCATTCTATGGAGTTTAGGCAGGGGGCCACACCTGCAGAGTTTTTTCGACGATGGGAAACTAACTTTACTGAGCATACAACCTGATGCGTTCAAACGACCCTTCCCACGATGCGACTTCCAAGACGGACAAACCGATCGCATTGCGTCCGACGGGAGGTACGAGCGACACAATTAACAATGTGTAAAGCAACGCATGCGTATATTTTGTGTACATTCACGTGCGTGGATATGTTTGCTTGTATGTGTGTGTGTGTGTACATACGTGCGCCTGCACATGCAGTGCCCTCTAACGGGAGGAACCTGTCCGTTATACACGGGGGGGGGGGAGTCTGTCCCTTAAGCAGGTGGAAAGCTATCCGTTAAGCTGGGATAAAAACGTGTCTGTTAAACAGGGGAGGGAGGGGGAGGGGGAACCTGTCCGTTAAACACGGGGGAAAGGGGCGGGGGGGGGGGATGAACCTGTTTACCCTCGGCGGGTCGGGGGGTGGGTGGGAAATGTGGCTCGGCTTGGGAAGGGGGAGGGGTGGAACCACCTGTAATCAGCGGGCAGGTGCACTGACCACAACCGGATCTGGGGGGGGTGCTGGTTCCTTCCCTCCCTCAGAGACAAATATTACAACGCTATTTTTAGCTTCAGCAGCAGTGGTGGCAGGTGCCTTCCTCGAGCTATTCAGACAACCGTGATGAGAGGTCTGCTGCTGCACACGGCTAGCTCCCCGGGACTGGCGGACACACGGACCACAGGGAAAGTCACGGGCGGGATCACATCCGTGTACCACAGCTATGGTAGAGGATCGGATCCTTGCACCACAGCTATGGTAGAGGATCGGATCCTTGCACCACAGCTATGGTAGAGGATCGGATCCTTGCACCACAGCTATAGTATTGGATCAGATCCTTGCACCACAGCTGTAGTATAGGATTACATCCATGTACCACAGCAATGGTATAGGATCGGATCCTTGCGCCACAGCTATACAAGCCAGCACACCACCTGGCGAGGTACACTCGTCGGTACACCAGCATAAACCTGGCGCTGACGGGTTTCCTGGACGGACGGACGGACGTACGCACGCGGGGGAGGCAGCAGAACGCGACAGATGCTTGGACAGGTAATGGAGACAGAAGGTGGGAGTAACAGCCAAGGCGTGAAGGAAGAAGGCGTGGAAATTCAGTACGCAGATCCAAACGTTATCAGGGAATATATATATATATATATATACACACGTTGTGTGTGTGTGTGTGTGTGCCCAGGAAAGGGTAACCCGTATAAACGGATGCAAACCCCCCCCCCCCCCAGGCTGCACCAGCCTCACCCAAGGTCACCGTCCACGTTCCCATGACAGAGCGGCATGACTATGCGTTGTCACTGCTCTGCTCTGGTCTGTGTGGCGCTAACAACAACAACAACTACTGCTGCTCCACCGGTCGTCAGTCTGAATGGCATTACCAACTCCCGTTCAGCGATGGGGGTCGGAGGTCTCCACGCCTAAGGACACGGCTCGCGAACATTTACATAATGGCAGATCGAACTGAACCTTGTGTTGTTATAAGGTTCCGTCAACCTGCTTATTCCAAGTCGTTGACACAACACGCATGATGACACAAGCACACCGTTATCTTGACGTCTCTTATCGGTTACTCAGCAAGGCTTCTGATTACTTTCAGCCTAACCTGATCATTCAATGAGGTACTGATAGTCGACATGTTCAGTATTTTACCGGCGATACAGTTGCAGTCTCACCTAAAAAAAAAAAGAAAAAAAAAATCGGTATTCGAGGAAAAAAGGAGTCACAAAGGTAAATCCTCGTGTGGTTGCTTCCACAAAAAAAAAACAAAGGAAGCGTCATCCAGGTGCGAGTCGTGAGCCCAAGCCTTTGCAGCACAAAAAAAAAAAACACTTTTCTATTACTTCAACGCGGTATATCACTTACGTACTTACTTACCCCACAACCTCCTGACATGTAAGTAGGAGCCAGTAACGTTAAGCTAGTCATGATGACGTGCTGTGTGTGTGTGGGACTGGAGCAGCATGACAACTTCGCTCGGCTGTGGGTCATGCTGACGGGCATTTGTGTCCGTACATCCTGGTGTGCTCAGCCGGGGGGATGGACCGCCTCCGTAATGGGCCAGAATGACGGACCTACTGGTCTCTGCGCAAGCACATCATCATGAGTGCGCAACACACGTACAGCAAATGCACATCCTGAATGTGCAGCAACATCGTGCTTGTAATTCATCCCTCCCCCGCACACACACACACACACACACACACACACACACAAACATTTACCCCGGAGTTGTGGAGGTATTTCCGTGGGAGATATCTCATAATTTCTTAAAACGGTCAATGCAATGAACATTTGGCATTTATTAACGTCCTTTTATTGTCAGCACTCCCCCACCCGCCACACTAACTCTCAGCCATACTTCAAATAACCAAGACAATGACTTTTAAAGAAATTTTACCCGATTTCAGAAGTTGATACCTATACAACAAGTTATTGTATAATCATTATCACTGACTTCCTAATCTATTGGAGATGATCTCGTACAGAGCCACAACCTGATGATCAGTCAGTGTGTTAAAATGAAAGTTATATCTAAAAAATGCGTAGTTCATGTTTAACATCCGGAATTAACATTAATATTTAACGCAAGTAGTTAAGACGAACTTCAACTTAGATACTCGAGCTAAACACGTAGCTAAGGTCGGAGGTCATTACAACACGCGGGGCCACAAGACATTAGAAATGTCAGGAGGACAAGTGAACAATGTGGGATTATGGCGAGGTCATCTTCCTTACGGCCTGGCTTTAAATCAAGTTTTTGTACTCCATCCCGGCGTGATTTGATAATGACGCTCCAAGTGATTGTTTTCAAATGTGATTTTGCATTCTGATTCGGCTGAGGACGCGCACGCGTCACGGGGAGAGAACAGACTTCCTGTACCAATGTACATGTATATACAATAAAGACATCGAGTTTTCCTTTTTACGTGCTACAGGAAAATTTCATCCCTAAACGTTAACAGTTTAAAACCCTGTCGCATCCAGTTCCTTATTTTGAACTGTTGGCTTCGATGAAGTCCTTCTTACCATTAAAAAAAAAGGTTCCCCCACTAAAAAACTAGATTAACTAAAACTTCCAATAATTTCCCCCCAACACAGCCATATCTCCCTCTCTTGTCACCAGCACCAAGATTACCTTTATCTATGCTCCCCCAAAAATGACTGGGTCACCAACAATACGCCATTCATCTCCTTCAACACTCCCTGATCTCTTTCTCTCTCTCTCTCTCGTCTCTCTCTTCAACGTAGCAGAATACTTTTCCTACCAGGCTGAAGTCCATTTGTAAAAGTAACGTGCTGAATTTAATGATCACCCGGGCCCCCCTTGCCCTTGTCATGATGACTGTCACCAGAGGGCCAAATACACGGGGGACCGCGACTAGTCCACCTGACCCACGGACACCACACGGGCGCAGTCAGGCAAGCAGGCAGTGCTACGAAGGGCGCAGGTAGGCGCTGTCATCAAGGGCGCTTAGCTTAAAGGTCCACTACTTCTTCAGTTAGTACAATAAACTGCGAAGAAAATGCCGTGGGAATACTGAACGAGGTGCACACTTCTCGTCTCGCGGAGAGAGAGGGGCGCAAATATGCCAGAGCAGGACTTGAAGTGAATGAACCATTCAGCCTGATTCAGCACAATGTCCTCCCAACAATGAACCCTTCGGCTTGATTCAACACGACGTTCCCGCGCAGTGAATCCTTTCGGCTTGATAACACTGTGCTCTCCCATACTTCACATCTAATTCTTAGTACCCGACAATGACTGGTGCAAGAGCTTTTAAAGTGTGATTCAAGATTTCATCGCCGTGTCAACGCATTCGACAGCAAGAAAGAAGTATTAAAAGCAGTAGAGCCAGGCGGCCGGCTTCGTCCACTTCCCTCTCACCTTCAAATTCTGTTCCTTAAAGCGAATGCCCCTACCTGAACCAGGTCAAAGGTCACACGACTTGAAGTGGATGACCCCGTCGAAACTACACGAGAGTGGGTCAATCAGCTGTTCGGTCATTAAGTAAAATTCTTTTTTCTTTTTAGCAGGAGTTACAGTACATAATGATCATGGCTACTGGAGTGACAGTCCCATACCTCTAAAACACTTTATCTAACTACATCTTCGGCTAAACTGCCAATCCAAATTGCTGCCAGTACCTGGATAACTCCAGATTATAAAACTTCTTTTCTCACGACTTTACATATATCTTCCCCTCCTGCAGACGACGGTACGGCCGGAGACAACGATGCCCTGGCCTCTTATCCTACATGAAAGGTCAGGTCACAGGCCTGGCTATCAGTATACACCCAAGGGTCATACCGTCGTGCTCGGGGGTCGTAATATCCTTGCTCAAGGCATTCAGCATTTTCACTAGTCGTTCCCGTGATTTTCAACAAATCCACCGCTGGCGTACGTACCCAGACCAAAATGTTAACACGAAGGAGAGTCTCTGGCAAGAACATGAAGGAGGCAGCCGCTTCAGTAGGGCGGCAAGAGATAGCGAACGCGAGAGAACGGTCAGGTGGAAGCATAGTTTTCCTGCGTTAATATTCACCGTCCGTTACCTGGTTAATGTTATACGTGGCCGGTACCCACACCGAACCACACAAACACACACACACCACCACACACCAGCGCACAACTC
Organism: Panulirus argus; assembly: GCA_038088735.1. Classification (NCBI taxonomy): domain Eukaryota; kingdom Metazoa; phylum Arthropoda; class Malacostraca; order Decapoda; family Palinuridae; genus Panulirus; species Panulirus argus. The sequence continues at coordinate 9,120 of JAYMFT010020248.1, forward strand.
TTGACACGCATGGCCAGTAAAGAGGACACAGCACACAGCAGCAGCGGTAAAGAGGACACAACAGTAGTACACACACACACGGGTCAGGGAGTCTGGGTGTCTAGACAGGGAGCGGCGGCTGGCGCGCGGGGAGGTGGGGAAAGGGAGGGAGGGATGTACTCACTCCTCCTCCCGGCCATCAGGAACATGACTGAGCCGTGTCGCCCACCACACATACCCTCACCACACACCCCTCCCATCTCAAAGATTTCAAACAGTTCTATATAAAACATGGGCGTTGTAGGAGCCTGCTTTCAAGTCTGCCAACGGAATGATAATTATCTGAATCATTATTGCAATCTGTAATACACACAGTTGACGTTACGGCATGACACACACACACACACACACACACTAGGGACAGGAGTGTGTGTGTGTGTGTGTGTGTGTGTGTGTGTGTGTGTGTGTGTGTGTGTGTGCTACGGGAACCTTTTGAGTAGAGGATATCCTCCTGTTCCTCAACAGTCCTCCACCAACGGGGAAACAACTGATGCCATATACCTCCCTAACGGGATGGGGCACAACGGGACGGAAAAATCAGCCACAGGAAGGGTGGGGAAAAAAAAAGCTTTTCTCCTGTGTGTCTTGAGACGGTACGCGGGTGGGACGCGGAGTACACAAGGCTCGCAGGAAGAGAGGGAGAGGAAAGCTTTCACTGGAGCAGACGACGGGAGAAGTGGAACATCCTCCTTAAGCACGGCAGGGGAGGGGAGGAGGTCAGCAGAGGTCAGAGTCAAGGAGCACCGGCTGTAGCAGAGACCTCCCCTGGGTCACTGCCTCTACTCTCCTTCCGCGCAGACATGGCATTCCTAACGACCTGTGACGACAGAATCGCAAAGAAATCTCCGCCTCGGCATTTGCGATCTCCAGCTCTCCAACACACAAATGACCGAACCTATATCGTTCCTGAGGGAAGGCATCCGGAAAATATGCTTCGCCAGCCAACCATTTAAAGCCACTTCCGTTGAAAGTATTTCTTTAGTGGTCTCTCTCTCTCTCTCTCTCTCTCTCTCTCTCTCTTTTCGCCATCGTTGGATAGAGAGAGAGAAAGGCGTGTGGGGAACCTCCCAGCCACTGGGTATGATGCTACTGTTCATCCTTTCCCTCGTCTTGCATCAAACAACTTTAACTACATCAGTCCTCCTGTTCTCTCTAGGAAGAACAACTGTTCTTTTTCCTTCCTTCCCTCCGACGGTCTCTTGCCACAGATGTCATGAACGGTACCGAGACATCCGCAGAAAAATCTCTCAAGGAAGAATTCCTTCCAGGTAAATAATCTCTCTTCGTGAACAAACTCGTCTCGACCTGCTTCACAATGAAATCCCATGAGCCAATGGCAAGCAACCCATCCAACACGCCACGGGCCAACATCAGACACAGAGCGAATCTGCGGCAACTCCTCACTAAGTAGTTAAGAAACATCTTAATATATCGCTCGCATGTGACCCGTGTGGGGAAGGGGGAGAGAGAGAGAGGACATCGCAAGACGCGTACGCTCGAGGAAACGATTTGAGGACAACAAGGAATGAGTCGATGACAGCAGGTGGGAAGCGACCTCTCACCTGCAAGTAACTCAGTCCCCTTCACCACCGTTTGTTTAGTCTGGCTAACACCCGTCTTAACACACACACACACACCAACTACGCTCTGTAGTTCAGTTCGTTACGAATCAGGCACAGTAAACGCTGACTAGACTTCACAGGTAAGAGTACAAACAGAGGCCAGACGACGCCTCAACACGTACTGTACCGTTTCATTACAAATATACTTCGACGACAGTATGTCTGGTTCATGCAGGGTGGGGCTCAACATACACACGCACACACGCATTTTACCGAGAGATCTACGCCTCGCTGACCAGCACATAAATGAATGAACACTGTGAAGAAACTTCATAAAGCAGTTAGTACGGTATACAGCTGAGAGGAAGAAGACCTGGTTGCACAGGGATACTGTGTGAAGGAGAGAGACAAGCTTGAGGAAGAAGGACTTGCCATCGTAAACATATCAGGGGGGGTTTAGAATTTACCGTGCGGGTTTCCGGCATCCGCTGACGCTGGGAAATACTTTCCTTAACTTTAAGAAGGAAAAGAGAGTAGTCTTGTCTCCAGTTGCACACACTAGAGCCTCAGGACTTAGAACTCAGGAGGAAAGTATACAACCCGGAGACTGTGTTTCAGAGGAATGGTGACAGGGACGGTGGCGGCCTTCGGTACTACCAAAAAAACACCTCATGGTCTCTGTACCAGAAGGCAACAACAGTAGACCATGCCTGCAGACCACAGGCAGAGGCTCTGTGGACACGACCTACTCAACAGACACACACGAACACTTGCCTATCCGGATACGGTCTCATTAACAAACAGACACGCCAGTTTCCGTCACTAACTGCGCGCAAACATACACAGCCAAAGTTCCACTCTACACTTTCTCTTGATAATGAACACTGGAAGCGTGCACATAACTGTATATCAACCGATCACAAGTCTACTCCAGTAACTGTAAGGCTATTACTACGTCTACTATGGTATACATAATTGATATTACTTCTACTACAGTTAATAATAATGGCTCATTTAATCACTTGCAGTCAAGGACTGAAAACGGGAAATACAACTATAAGAATCTGTATTACAGATGGTGGGGTTTCAGTTTTCAGTTTTAATACTTTATTCCTTGATAGAGGAATCAGGATCTGGTCCGTGTCGCGAGTTGGGATGGTGGGGTTTGCAGAAAAAAAAAAAAAGAGGAGGAAGAATTTGACAGTGTTTACACAAACGCCACAGAGCCAGCTGACAGTGGTCTCCGAGGGTGGGACGGACGGGGATAGTCTAGTGGACTGTGCCAGTTCGGATGGGCTACTGCTGTTGTGCTGCCGAACTACAACCCTGGGGACGAGGGATCTGCGTTGTCGGAGGTGACGGTGGCGGGACCGGCTCAAATGGCTCCTCCCTTTCGTGGAAAGGGATAATCAGACCAAATCGTTTCCCGCGCGCAGGCAATGGACCAATGGATCGAGGTCAGTGCCCCAGCCCCAGACTGCTTCATAGTCAGACAGTAGACGGATAGGAATATTAACGACTGTGCCAAGCCTGCCATGCAAAATGGACGTGACATTTAAGTGAACCTTCGCGAAGACGTACGAGGAAGATATATTTAGTTACAAAATCAAATAGTGAGATATCTACATAAATGGATAGTAAAGAGTATTGATATATATACACGGATGGCTCACAGATGGATAGGACAAGATTTTGAGTGCTCGGGGTCTAAAATTCTTGTAGGGGTGAAAGAAGTGTACGGGATAGGGTGAACTGGAGCGATGTGGTATACGGGGGGGAGACGTGCCGTCAGTGGATTGAACCAAGACATACGTGGGTCTGGTTGTGGACTGAGGGCTGTTGTTTCTGTAGATTGCACATGACAGCTGGAGGATGGACGTGAGCGAATTAGGCCTTTCCTTAGTTTGTTCTTGGAGCTACCTCGCTAACGCAGGAAACGGCGACTTAAAACAAAGGCGAGAATAAGAAAATTGTTCTACATGACACATACGAGAAATAAAATCAATAAAAACTCAAAGATCCTTGAGCAGTGGAAGTGAAAATATATCATTTTATCAAACGACGTAAAACCAGCTTTAGGGGAGAGGTGCAGGTGTGAGCGTGAGTAGAGAGAGAGAGAGAGAGGTGTAGGCAAGCGTGAGGGAGGGAGAGGTGTAGGTGAGAGTGAGGCAGGTGCCCAGGAAATGATGTATAAAAGGTAATGATGGAGATGAATGCGAGACAGATGGTGAGCGGCCACTACCGGCCACACCAGCGCCACCTGCACTCTACAGTACCACGACCCACCTACACGCCCACGTAGAGTGCGACACTAGCCGGACCGACTGGTACTAAAACCACCTAAACCACTGTACATAGTCTACAGAATTACGCGGGGGGGAGAGAGACAGAAAATCGCCACGACCAACCTCCTCTAGGTCGAACCAGACGACCAGGACACGAGTGCATGACATCATCCTGAATCCAACAGTTCGCTAGATCATCCTCCAGTGGCCTACGCGGTACGTCATTTCTTGGTGAACACGGGGCACGGGTTCTGTACGCACCGGTAGTTACTCAAAAGACTTTGACTAATTCGAAGAGAAGCAGAGAGAGAATTACTGCAAAGTGGACGAACTGCACCCTGAGTACTGTGTACCGGTCCTCATAAGTGTATCAAACTACATACGATACAGTGACGGTGATGGGAAATAAGTTATTTCGTCATCCCTGGACACTGTACCCGTCAACCCTGGACAGCTGTACCCGTCAACCCTGGACAGCTGTACCCGTCAACCCTGGACAGCTGTACCCGTCAACCCTGGACAAAACTAACAAAAAACGTTACTGAAAAAATAAATTTCCAGATGACTTCATACCAAGTGCTGAAAAATATATGACATGGAGAACTGCGTATATTTAAGCCCTCTATACTGTGGGGAAAAAATATAAAGGTCTGAAAGTCCCACGCCGGGAATAAAATGTCAAAGTTCTAAATTGTTGAAAAAAAAAAAGATAAACACGTTTTAAAGTTCCGTACGGTGACAAAAGGCAAAGTTCTGCACCGAAAAAGTGTCAGAGTTGTTGGGGCAGCCAGGCAGGTTGGGGCGCGATCGCTGTCATCTCCTGGCGCTGTTTACTCTAAAATGTTCTCGTGGAAAACAGTCACTCGTTCCCTCCCTCACCTTCACGTCCTGCTTACTTTCACTCCCTCCTCCCAACTCCCCTCCCTTCTACTCCCTTTTTACTTCCCTGAGGAACAGACGAGGTATCATCTGGGCCACACTGGGAGGGGCAGGTACCTCCTGGGCCACACTGGGAGAGAGAGGCTCCTCCTGGGCCACACTGGGAGGGGAAGGCACCCCCTGGGCCACAATGGGAGAGACGGGCACCCCCTGGGCCACAATGGGAGGGCCACTCCCCGCATGGCAGGTCGATAATGCACGGCCGGGTTTAAACCAGCGCCACCAACACTGCGGGATCGATTTACTTATTATTTAAACACCACTCACTACCCACCTGTACACTCCCCCCTCCCCTCCCCTCCCCCCTGTCTCGCTGCCCACCTCTCCCCTTCCCTTCCTCACTCCCCTACAAAGCTCCTACTCCCTAACCACTCCCCTCCAAACTTCCTAAAAATTGTTTCCAGTTCCCACACCCAATCCCACAGTCCTGAATATTGCATTACATAACCAGGATCAATTCTCTTCATTCCTCCTAAAATCCCCACCCCCTCTCACTCGCTCTTATAACCACCACTCCCAAATGTTTACCCTTTCCTCCCCTCAGCACACTCCCCACTCCCCTGAATCCCTCACTCCTCCTGCCTGAAGTTCCCCGCCAACGCATCTCCCCCTCAGCGGCGTCGCCTCTCCAGGGCGTGGCTCGTCTACGTGGCCTTCTGCTTCCTCACTCCGAGGAAGATGGATACCTGTCGCCCGCTGTGTCGTCCTCCTCCCGGGTCTCCTGTACCCGTCTCCTGGGTCTCCTGTACCCTCCTCGTCTCCTGGGTCTCCAGTAATACCCCCTCCTCTCCTGGGTTTCCAGTAATACCCCCTCCTCTCCTGGGTCCCCATCTCAATACTTCCGTTTCCTTCCTTCACTTCGAGTCCCCGTCCGCCAGACGTCACCCGCCACGATCGATGTACATGTCCCTCCTCGGGAACGGACGGGAGACAGACGACGCCAAGGGATCCGACGACACCTGTCCAGTCCCGTCCAGTCTGAAGGTACACACGCGCGCCGCCGTCTAGGCCAGCATCCAGTCACATTGTCTGGGACGGCGACAACAACCGTCTCCTGTCTCACCACCTTCCTCCCTCTTAACGCCAACAACTCCTGCGCCGGTCAAAAGCGTCTTCCTCAACGACTGGACTGCTGTCATCGTCGTTCCAGAGAACCAACATTTAAGAGAGATTTTCCTTTCAAAGGAAAGGCCAGCGTGTGACTACGATCACGTCCACTCTGGCTCATCCTGGAGGCCCCTCTATAACCTGTTGCTGTCTTTTGTGTCCTACCATTAAGAGCGTCATAAGACATCATCCGTCACGACAACCGTCACACCAGTCGGCCACCGTCACCAGCAGCCACAGACGCCGTGATGGATTTCTCCCGTCACAGACAAACACCTGGAAAAAGTCCGCTTCATCACTAAGTCGTCATAGGGTAGGGAGGGGGGGGGGAAGAGGGGAGTACACTCCGTCATAGCCTGGTCTAGGTAGCGCTCCGTCACCAGGCCGTCACAGCCGATCCTAGGAGGAGCGCTCCGTCACCAGCAGTAGGCACGGCAGGAGATACTGACACGGTGGCAGTAGTTATGGAATGGCGGGGAAGACACTCAGGGAATTTCCCCGAGGTAAGGCCGCTGAAGGGGAGGCGGCGGGAGGGGGAAGACTGCCGAGGCAAATCCCAACATACTCATCCTCACTCCCACGGGAAATCCCTAACCATACGTTCGAGCATAAATCCACTATGCCAACCCATAATACATGTCATCTCTGTATACTGTCCTGGTACACATGCAAACTTACTGACTACTACACACACTTATGTACGTAAACATACAGTACCCACACATTTACGCAGATCACCACTTCACGTAAACACACACACACACACACACACACACAAAGAGAGAGAGAGAGAGAGAGAGAGAGAGAGAGAGAGAGAGAGAGAGAGCATGAGTGGCTCTGACGAGGGGAAAGCCTGTTGAGTCACCAGATGGAACGGTCGAGGGGCGAGGTCGGGGCCGGCGCTGAGGAAAGGCGAGTGGTGGGGGTGGCATTGATGGGGGAGGGGGAAGGAGGAGGTGAGGGCGGGAAGGGGGAGAGGGGAGAGACAAGAGCAGGCAAACGGAGAGGAGTGAAAAGGTTGGGGGGGGGGACGGGTGAAGAACGACACAAGTTATAGAAGGGAAACGGGCAAGAGAGAAAGACTCGGGAAGAGAGGCAGAGAGAACGTTAAGAAGGCGGATCGTGGGAATCGTCGAGGCAAGACAGCTCGTCATACTGACACACAGGCACTGCTGTCACCAGCCAGGTAGCGACAGGTGAGCGGGCAACTTTTGACACGGGTGTCAAGCAGGGAGGCACCAGGTAGGAGGATGCGACCGGCCAAGTGAGGACGTGCTGGGAATATGCTAGCTACAGGGACTACGTCAGCCACCAAGGTGGAGAGAGAGAGAGAGAGAGAGAGAGAGAGAGAGAGAGAGAGAGAGAGAGAGAGAGAGAGAGAGAGAGCAGCGGGGGGGGGGTGGAGGG